>JANUHK010000115.1:0-144003 GCA_026319125.1 Colletotrichum noveboracense
TACAAGGGTAGGCACCTAACAGCGGTGAAGCAGGCTGGGTTAGGCGGCGTACTGCGGCAGAATAGTGGGTCCAACGGAGCCGGATCTCGGTAACTGCTCCGGCGAAGCCGGAGATATCAATCCGGGCTCTAGCCCGTGACAAGTAGTAGTATTATTATATATTCTTTAGATCTTAGTAATATTATTATCTCTCTTTTTAATTTTGTTTTAGAGTTTTTTATAGATTTCTTTTTTAAAAGTCACCTTATTATTTAAGTTAACTATTATTAAAGCTCTTTTAAGTTTTTTTTAACTAGGTTCTTAACTAGTTATTTAGAAGAAATAGAGCTTCTTAAAATAAGTAATTTAGTAGAAATATAAGAAGATATCTTATCTATATTATTTAGTAAGTATTAATAGTTAACTTACTAAATAAGAGTAATTAAAGTATTATAATTAACTATCTAATAGTAAGGTCTACTAATAGAAGCTAAGGATTAATATATTATAATAGTATATTAAAGTTATAAATATAGTTATAAGTTTTAAACTATAGTAGATTAGTCTTTAGAAGCTAAAGTAATTAGTCTTAAATTTAATAAGTATTTATAGTAAAAGTAAGCTAAGAGTATTTTAAAGATAAATATTAAGTTAATTACTAAAGAGTTATAGAAATCTAACTTTAAGCTAAGTTAAGGTTATTCTATATATAAGTTTAGATAAGTTTTATTATTCTTAAAATTAATAATTCCTAAGTAGCTTTTAAAAGTAGATTACTTATTTATTATTAGTCCTTTTTATTATTATATAACTTATACTATAGTTCTTTTATACTAAGTAAATCCTTATTATTCCTATAATCTTATAATATAAATATCCTATCCTAGCTACCTAACGCCTAAGTAGGTTATTTAGCTATTATCCTTATATAATAGGTTGTAATAAGTAGTTATAGAAGTAGTAAATATAATTTTATATTAGTATTTTAGTATAAAAAGTTATAGTAATATAAAGAAAGAAATACTTATTTTTTAGGAATTTGCGCTCTCTTTATATACCTTTATAAGTAGCTATAGAGGTTTCTCTATAAACTATCCTAGTTCTTGAATATTTCTCTATAAGAGTTATATAGTAGTTAGTAACGTACGCCTCTAAGTAGTAAACTGCGAAGAAGAAAAGTTAGAAGGGAAGAAAGAAGTAAGACTATTTAGTTCTTGAACCCGCTAGCTAAGGTAACCGCCTGGACAATAAAGCTTTTCATAGAAACAACCAAAACTTCTTAGAGTCTACCTGACTGCATACCTAATGAAGCTGTTGCAATTGTGATGTCGTCTCTAGATTGACTTCCAGCGAGCCCTGTCTGATTTTACTTGCGTGTTCAGCGCTTCATTAGATTACTTGTATTCCCTTGGGGGGTATTGAAAACGCAGTGAAGAAATATATCCGAGCCTAAGGAATGGATCATTGGTTCATGTCAGAGCCGACGATGAGACATCTCCTTGGACGGCGCTTAAAACGCAGTGAAATGATAGAATGGAGGCTGCGTATGTGTCAAAAATGCTCCATTGGCCCAGACGACTTTACACAACTGCTTGGCCTGCAGTAGCATCTGCAGTATCCCTGGATTCCGTATTCTCATGGGCCTATGGCGGGGCCGCCGGAAGGGGATCATCCTTCACAGCATTCTTAAGGCCCCCAAAGAGAATCATGAGGCTGACGGATGTTCGCTGCATTCATGCGCCCTCCTCATTCGCAAGATCAAACCTCAGAGAGCTACCTTGCCGTCATATCTTTCAATCAGCGTAGGCATTGTAGACCAGACGAGGGTCCATTCTACTTCACTTTCAACAAACACATTTCTGGTCAACCAAAACACTTTCATTATCCCAGCATTAGACCGTTTCCTCGGTAGCACCACCATATCGACAGCACCGGCGGAGAGCCAGCTCCTTTACTTCTGAAGCCCTTATCAACCCTCCAGATAGTTACGCACTTTTGCCTGAAGTAGGTGGCCAAATAGGTTTATAGATGCAGGCAATGTACGATCAGATCGCCTGGAATAATGGCTGGTGCCAGGGGGATGTTTCCGAGCGGCAATCCTAACTAATACCACCTCGTTTGATTGACGCTACATTGCATCGACATTCATCCTTTCTATGGTAATTTATCTCCGCCAATCACGAGACGGATGGCTGATGAGCTCTATCACAGAGAACTTGCCGCCGCCACAGCTGAAGACTGTGAAACTTCAACATAATCGTGGATTGCTTTTGAGTAAAACATTCATAAATCAAGTCATACGTCCAAGAGTCTACCTCATCGCTCGGGGAAAGTTTAGATTGCGGTGACAGCACGGTAACAGCTGCGAAATCGCGGCAGAGAGTAAGCTGCATGGCATTGGGCAGATACTACGGATGGAGAATGACGTTGGGTGTCATCTGAAGTCGTACATGGAAGTTTTCGAGGGCGGCTAATTTGAAGAAGAAATACTTATCCTTATGCATTTGTCTATCCAACAGAATTAGAGTCTGCCGTCTCGAAGAAGCGACTTTGTACGGAAGTGCTACTTTGCGCTGAACCTGGTTAACTTTGGGGGAAGAGTTGGCCTGGTGATTACTGGGTGAAGTCGTAGTCTCGCTACCAGAGTGCCAGACCAGGGTAGAGGAATCGGTGAGAGCTATTGGTGGTTTACCATAGACGAACTGCGAGACGCTGCACCTCTGTTCTCATGAAGTCTTCGGGACTACCTTAGTAATCATTTCGCAAACCGATTCTTTGATCCAGATGATCACTTCATTGTCTCGAGAGTGGTTAAAGTTGCAGTGAAGGAATCAAGGGTGTTTAATGCACCAGTATGCACGAACTGGGGTAAAAGCATGCAGGATGACGCTGGGCTACCTTGAGCCTTGCCTCCCATGGCGGAATACTCCGGAATGAATATCACTCAGAAAATTCCCCGATCTATAGCCGAAACCAAAACTAACATGCATGGAGAAGTCACTTTTTACGGCTGCCGGGTGATGTCGTAGTCCTGCTGCCAGACTTGGGTGAAGGAATAGACAATCTTGAACGGCGCTCACCATGTGTTCTGGAGGATTGAAATATATCGGTCTCAGTTAACAAAAAGCTACGAAAAGAGCAACGCTTGGTCTACGTATGCATGTATGGAAATCGAAAACTATACTGGCTTGTCTTGTTGGGAACGGTTTCGGCTGGGCTGGTTTCCGGGTCGCTGGCGAAGATGCCCCCTTTGAGGGGGGTTAAATTGCAGTGAAGGAATAAACTGGTCTCGGTGACAACCTGGAATGAGTCTAAAGATAGCCCGAGGTTCTTCTATTGGTTGTGCCATGTTGCCAAGTCCAAGGACAGATCATCATGTCCGTGCTGGGTAGTGGTTTCTAAGACCTTTGGTCAGAGTGCATCTAGCCTTACCCCTAACAAGAAAGCGCAACACTTCCTAATCAGGTAGGAAACAAATTCAACAGCTCGTGAAAGCAGTAAATCTTTCCCAAGCTATCTTCGTCATCGAAAAAGGTAACATTTCATTGACAAAATATCCCTAATAACCCCTCAAAATTTCAAAAACACCAAAAAAGAACCAGGGACGTATGACCCGTCCGCTGGAAGAAACATAATTGCCTCGTGGGCGAATCGAACGCCCGATCTCCTCATTACTAGTGAGGCGCTTTACCACTGAGCCAACAAGGCCTTGATTGATGACTAACTAAGACGACGAGAAGCTCATGAGGTTGCGGTGGAGATGTTGTGGAGTTAGTTAAGTCGTGAGGTGGGTTGTGACTTCACAACTTCAGTTCCAGTTCTCCGCTCAAGACTTCAATTGGGGAACTGGAGACCAAGCCGTTTAAATGTGACAAAGGGTGTTGACAAGGGTCAAGGAGTGCTGTCATGTAACTCCTTTCATAGTCTTTGTGCTATGGTACTGCGTCTTGGAACGACTCTGGATGGGAGCTTGATACAATGCCTTTGTGTTAACACAAGACATCGACGGTATGATGAAAAGTGGCTGTTTGATACCATTAGTCTTGTTCGATAAATTGTATCGCATCATATAAGTATCTGAAGCACTTGATAATGCCCGTTGGTCCCAGTCTCCCTTAAGTAGTCATACCTGATTTCAACTACTTCAACTCGAGTTTTCCTCCGCCACTCTGCTATTTCCAAGCCCAACATATAGTCAACTCGCGCCTTCATCTCTGAACCACTGACACGCCTTCGGGCCCTGCTTACAACAGGAGCTGAACGGGGCCCGTCCTCTCTCAATTCGTTTTCGATACAAATGTTCAAGAGGAGCTTGGTCTGAAACCATGACAACCCCCTCACCCGACGACCTCCTCTCCCAGCTCCTCGCCCAACCCTCCATAGCCTCAGCCCGCACCCTCTCCAAAACATCCCCAACCCTCTCCCAAGCCTTCAAGGACAACCTGCTAACCATTCTCAAGCACCACATCGCCCCCTCCGCCTGGCCCATCGCCCTCTCCTGCGTCGACCGCCGGCTCCTCTCGAAAAAGCACCGCGCCGCCTTCGACGCCGACTTTGCAGCCGACACCGTCGACGACCCCCGTAACGCAGCACACTGGGACCTCCACGATCTCTGCGCCCTGGTGTCCATCATAGATGGGCTTCTCTTCCACATCGGTGACGTCGGCCACGGAGAGAACCCGGGGGTGTACTATGATAGTATCGCCGACTGGGAGGACAGCTGGCGCGACGGGCGCTCGTTCCGGTGGAGGGGGCAGCCTGAGCGACACCCCCTGGGCGAGAGGAGGGGGTTAGAGAGGGACCAGGGCGGAGAGGATCCCGAGAATTTTAGGTGGGCGTTCCAGCGCCTGGCAGGGCTGAGAGAGGGGCCGCTGCTCTTTGAAGGTGTGGATGTGGATTTCGACGAGGACGGGGAGGCGCTAGACACCCGCCCGCGGCTCCAGCGCGCCTTCTTCCGGCTTGAGTTTCTGCGCAGGGCATACTACGCCCGTCCGCTCTTCCCACGAGGGGCACGATGGCAGACGCGCGAGGTGACGTTTGTGAACGGCGCGCCGACGGGAGTCGCTGGCGAGACGTACGCGACGCGGCTGGCGCGGGCGGAGGCGGTGTTCCGCGGTTGGACGAAGAGCGACTTCACGGAGGTGATTTGCGCGTTCAAGGCGACGCTGAATCACTACGCCGTCGAAGTCGACGCGATGCTGCGCGACTTCGGGGACGCGCTGGAGAGGGAGCACATACCCTGCGCGGACGTGTACTGGACGACCAAGGTGAACAACGCGTGGAAGGAGGGGATCGAGAAGGATGCGGCGGCGGTGGGGTTGCGGTACGAGCGCAATGTCTTCTGGGACGACGAGGAGCGGGAGAAGGTGCTGTTTGAGGAGCAGGTGGACGACGAGTTTTACGAGATGAGGCAGCGGTTGTGGGATGAACGGTTGATGCAGGAGGACCATGAGAGGAGGATGCTGCTGCCGTTGTCGCACGCCGAGTTTGATGATATGGGGTGCACGATTTTCAGGTCGTCGATCGTGCAGAGGGTGTGGTATCCCTACGGCGTCCGTTACGAAGACAAGCCTATTCTTCCGGAGGCGCAGCCGGACGAGGAGATGGCGCGGTATTTTCATGTCCTGTGCAGCCTGCCGCTCAAGTTTCTGGATCGGTTCATCAGAATGGACAGGGGGGAGAAGCGGCGGTTTCTGAAGACGATGTACCATGCCATCTCGCGGATGAAGGCGTCGCACACGCCGCTGTTCCTGTCGGGAGAGGTGCGCGCGTGGTCGAGCAAGCCGGCGGACGCATCGGGCCCGCGGCATTGGGACTATACGAGGGAGCCGCGGCTGTTCCCGGAGCTGGCGGTGCGCTGCGTCACGCTGTCGTGCCTGTCTAAGACGTATGTAGTGTCCTGCGACCCCTGGTACCACGGGTGGCGGCTCTGGCAGGATACAAACCTGCAGAACCAGAACCGCTGGAAGTGGGACAAGTGGGCGCTGACGCCGTTCGCTTGGAAGCGGTTCCGGGAGCGGGAGTTGCGGTACGATTTCTTCGACATCAACCCGGTCCTGCGCACGAAAGGCGAGAGCTGGGAGGTTTTGTGGCGGTCGCCGAGGCGGTACCTGCGGCTGATCTGGACGGGGCCGGAGGCGGATAGGCCGCGGTGGGAGGGGTATCTGCATCCCGGGCGGCTTGATCCGAACGAGTGCTACTGCCATGTCGGGGAAGGGTGTGCGATGTGCACGCCGTTGCCGTTGCCCAAGGATCTGCAGCTCGAGTGGGAGTTGTTCACGCCTGAAGAGATGGAGGCGGAGCTGGAGTTTGAGAGGAAACTGCGTGAGCCTGCCGAGATGTATGATGAGCTTCTCAAGAGGTATAAGCTGGAAGACTGGAATGCTTGAAAGGTAAGTCTGGTAGGTTTTATTTGTATCGTATGTCTGTGAAATTAGATGCTTATGTATGCCCTCAAAGGTTGAAAATAATTGACCCAATATGTCTCTTTTTTGATATGAAAATGCCTAGTGCTGGCTTAGAAGATTTCTCTATCGTCGTACGCCCTGACGCTCTCCAGGTAGGTCTTGACCGCATTATAATCCTTGCACACTGTGAGGGCATCGTCAGTATTGGAAGGTCTCGATGGCGTAACGCAGACTTACCGTGCTTCGAGTCCCAACCGTCGGAGCCACCGTTGTGGTCGGGGAAGGTGGTCTCAAGGCCCTCCAGCGCCATGTCGGCGCTGCACATGATGGTTTCTCTGAGGTACGAGAAGCAGTGGATCATGTGCCAGTGGTGATCGTCGGGGATCTCGTGGCCGGACTTGAGACCGGAGTAGGTCTGGACAACGGCGAACTAGACGGTATGTTAATCTGGCTTTGTTGTGTTAAGTAGTTGACGTGAGTGAGATCTTACCAGGCAGTGAAGCTGGTGGGTGATGGAGGTGGTGAAGACGGTCTTCTCGGGCCAGACGATGGGGGTGGGCAGGTCGTGGTACTTGTGCGTGTCGTTGACCCATTGGAAACCCATGCCGACTGTTTTCTTCGTTAGTGCTCTGGTCTCATTCCCTTTTGAGGAAGTTTCCAACTTACTCGGCATCAGCTCGTTCCAGTTGTTGAGCACCTCATCCGTAAAGAACTTTGACGTGTCGTTGGGCGCGTACTTGCCCTCGTAGTCCATCTCGAACTTCTTGATCTGCTGGGGGAAGTGGCCGCTGACGCCCGTCAGGTCACCCCCGAAATCCCAGGGGTTGACGGGGGGCTTGTCCATCCTCTCGCGGACGAGCAGGCCGAGGATGACGAGCAGCAGTATCGTATCGACGAACCACCGCGACGAGTTGAGCATGCTGAGACACCGGTTCCTCCTCTTCTGCGGCCTCGCGAAGTCGCGGGTGTACTTGTCGTCGCCGCCGCCGATGAGCGACTCCTCGACCTCGGTGCTGCTGCGGTCGTCGTCCTCGAGGTGGAGGTTGGCGTACTTTGCCTCCGACATGTCCATCTTTGCTGCTGCTGCTTGGTAAGGCGGATCTACCGCTTTGAAGAAATGAATGTAGTAGATACTTGGATGTTATTTAAAATAAAAAAAGAGGGTCACGATGCCAGACTTGACCGGACAATGAGTGAGGACCAACGAGCAAATGCGCCAGCGCCAAGGAGAGAAAGAGAAGGAAGAGGCGAAGAGAGAGAGAAGGGTACGGCGAAAGGGAAACACCGCCTGGGTCTATGGTGCTTTTGTTCAGTCGGCCACGGCCATGGTGGCTGTCCCTCGTCCCATCTCGCCAGTCCTTTTCGTTACCACATCGTCTCCGTCCCGTCTCGAACGAGAGTCTGAGGCTGAAGTTTCAGGACAGGGGATGTCGCTGTTGTAGTCTGGGGGAGATGGGAGCTGGGAGGCTCTGCAGTGGCTGGAACTGTGTGGTGAGGAATATTTAGCGACCTGGGGAGGTCACATCAGGACGTTTCACCCACCCCGAAAGCGCCAAGCGGCCCCCGCAAGCCACCGCCAGCGACGTTGCAGCTCCTGGTCGAGTGTTTCCAGTCGCGTTTTCAATCCGTCCGAAGGCGGCCACTTCAACACTTCTGAGGCGCCCTATTCGTCGATCCCCTCGTCTCTACTTGCCGCCCTTCCGCCCTACCGCTCCCCTTTCAGACCAAAGACCAAAAAGTGACACGCGCATGCTGGGATGAAATGTTCCGATTTTGCCGTGCTGCGATTCGTTGCGAATGGTTTTTAATCAATTAGCTTGCCAATGGCAGTGTCCTCGGGGGATAAAATAGATTGTAAGCTTGCTTTTGCTCCCCCCACGCACAGCGACTACTTTGGGTACACCCACAAATTAATCTCGAATAAGCTCCTTAGCTGCCCCCATCCCGCCCTTTCACCTCGATCGTGCATGAACCCATCCTATCTTTAAGAAGACGTCTAGCGAGCTGAGGAGGGCGAGGCTTGACTCTAAATTTATTTAAGCATTCTTGGCCGGATGCATGGTGACGACCAGTTGTGGAATTGTCGAAAACAGGGCCGTCGTGCGAGAAGAAAAGGGATTGGTGTGACGTCGTTTCATTGTCTCGAAAAAGTCAATGGGATGATGCGCGACCCCTCATCGATCTTGGTCAGTGCCAAGGCGCACATCATCTCAAGATGCGCAAGTTGAAGCGACGGGTTGTGGCTGACAGCTTTGATGGCTTGAACCCCTGGTCGGTCTGGAGAAATGCATTATCCAATAGACAAGGCTGGTCTAGAGGCAGTGGACAGTATTGATTGATGCTATGGTCGACATCAAGCGTGGCCGACACATGGCAAGTAATGTCGGAAACCAACTCTGAGTCCATTGACTCTCTCAAGTCAAGTTCATGACCCTTGAATCTCATCAGGATCGGTGGTAGTTCTCGAAAGCCTTCTCTGTGCAAATCATACAGAACCACTGCTGCCCGGTGGAAGTAGGGAAACAAACGGCTGTTGTTTTCTTGGGTCGATTCAATCTTAGGATGCGAGCCCTTTGCCGTCCTGTTCCTTGATGCAGCGTCTCTTCCCCCCTTCCCGGAAAAGGCCAGCTCTTGGCAGACACGAGAATCATGGCATTGCATAGCCTTTGGCTGGTCATCCCCTTGCCTGTCATTCTCAGACTGATGCAATCGATCTCAGCGAAAACACCACTTGAACCATATCCGGGTGAAGGCCAACAAGCTCACTGCGTTTCTCAACTCCATCAGTGATCCGAGATCTTCCAACTTCGGGCCGTGAATTCCAGACACTAACAGCAGGGCGGAAATCTTCGCGCTCCTGACTTGGACCGACGTTCGGTGTTCGGGAACCTGCGTCCCATCTCCCAAGCCAGTCCGACTCCTTACAATCACCAAGCCTGCTTCGTTGATAGAGACCCCAATGATCGCTTACACGTGAAGAAGTATCTATCGTGAGGTACGGCACGAGCCCATACCATATAAACCTCACATTGCCCGCCATAGGCCTCAAAGCACACGAGTCCAGATTCGAAAGTTGGGAGTGCCACGATAGGTCAAAAGCTGGCATTACATCTGCGTAAATGTCAGCCACATTCACAGGCGATAGCTCTCTCCTACGTGATAAGATGTTGAACGCCATTTGTTGGGCATTTGGGTGGTGTCTCCTGAAAAACGAGCGAGAAGACAAGCTTGCCTCGGTTGTGTAAGTCATACCAACCTTCCAAGTTAATTGTCACAATACTCAAGAAAGCTTTGTGGAGAGAAATAGCAAGGCCATAAGGCCTGCCTTCGTGTATTACGTTCCATGGGAGCAGCTGCAGCGCGCAGCCCCAGCTCCCTGTATGTGTAGGTATGAATATATACGGGGTCATATCCATCATGAGCTCATAAAAGTCCGGGCCACTCCATCTTTCGACTCTCATGTCGGCTGGCCCAACACAAAACTCCGAAAACGAATAAGAAGAAAACATTAAACATTGCAGTGAGGGGGTATCAAGTGGTCTTAACCGGGTTGTATCCTCTAAACATATCGCACGGGAGGTAGTTGTTCTCGATAAACGGCGTCGCGACCTGGAAGCCGGCCACATCCCCAAACGCCGCGTCGGCGGGGAACGGGCCGAGGCTGGAGCGGACGGAGCCGCGGACGGGGACGGGCGCGAAGGCGCCCTGGGACAGGGAGGTGTTGAAGAGGCGGATCTGCTGGTCGCAGGCGGTGCCGTTGGCGAAGATGGGCTGGTTGATGATGCTGTCGAACATGGACAGCGTGTACGGGATCGGCTGCTGCTCCGCAGCGCGGCGCATCGTGAGGGAGATGCGCTTGTCGCCCGCGGCGGAGGAGCCGTTGAAGTAGGTGCTGCCGCTGCAGGTTGAGAGGGCGCTGTAGGCGTTGCAGTCCGGGGCGAAGGTCGCGGCGTGGACGGTGGTGCCGTAGGCCTGGGACCCGGTGACGGCTGCGGGGTTGGTTTCCGAGATGAGCTGCTCCGGGGCCCAGCGGAAGTTGGAGGTGCCGTCGCCGAGGAGGTCCAGGAAGGGGAACTCGTATCCAGCTTTCTGTGTGCCAAAGTGTGTCAGTGAGTGGCCCTACAGAAGAATGTCTCGGGGGCCAGGTAAGGTCTTACACTGAAGTCGGGAATGCCAAAGTCCTGGAAGCGGATGTCGTGGTCGTGTCCGGCCTGGACGACGACAGGGTACATGCCGGCGGGGAAGTCTGGCATCACGGCGCGGAGGCTGTTTTCCAGGATGGCGAAGGGGACCATCTGGCGCGCGGCGGCCATGGGGATCGGGAAGATGGCCATGGTGACGTTGAGCACGCCAGTTGCGTTGTTCGGGTGCTGGGCCCAGAGGGGGTTCGGCTGGTCGACGTTTGTGCAGGTCGGCGGCGTTACCTGGGCGGCGGTGGTCTGCATGTGGACGCCGAGGACGACGAGCAGGGCCGCGACAGAGGCCTGGACGAGGTAGGTAGAGAACGGCATGTTGAACCACGAAGACAGGCTCTCGGGGGCGTGGAGAGAGACTTTCTTGAGATCTGGGCATGGCCAGAGGGAGTGGAGGAGGGTGACCATGGTTGCTTTAAGAAGCTCTCAGTCTCTGAGTCTCTCTCTCGGTGCAACTTGGAGCTGACGGGCGAAGGAGGTATGATTGGGGCGGTGAAACATCCGGATGCGAAAAGAGGTTGAATCCTGGCGGTCGATCCGGGAAATATACTCTGCGGCGGGTTACGGTACCGGTTCTTTTCAAGACCGGGAGCCGCGTCGATCAGTGATGGACACTCAAATTCCCGAAGGGGCTACAACGGCTGAAAAGGACTCGTTCGTCGGCGGGGAGGGACACTTGAGGAAGGGGGGCGGGTTGATGTGACGACGATCCGTCCATGAGCCGACAAGAGGAAGACAGGGCTCTCCCGAGATGTCTTCCTTAAGAACGGATGCGACTACGATGAAGGGTGGAACGGAAAGGGCGGTTGCCAGTCACAGGAAGAGTGGTCTCTGGGATCCAAAGTTTCTGGCATTGTGGGACGACGGCGCGTGCCCGCACGGATGGGATGAGTTCATGGTTTGTGTGTAGGATGCATATTTGGGCGGGAGGGTGATTGGACTAGACGACGCTTGTTGTTGCTTGGTGTATCCGGTGTAGTTGTGTACATAGCAGGTGGAAGTCATTGTGGTGGTGGTGTGTCTGATGTGGTGTGGAAGCTTGGAGGGATGGCCCATGGTTCGGAAACGAAGAACCGAGTTCAGGCTTTCCACCGTTCGGGAAGGGAGGGACGGACGGTAGTGGGGACTACCTTCCATGGACGCAGCGGTTGACACTACGTGACAAGGGCCGCATGCGCTGGTGTTCGGGAGGGAGAGAAGCCAGACGCTCGGCTGCAGCCACAGGCTCGGATGGTTGGCGTTCCGGGCAGTTGGGAAGGGCCAGCGTGATCAGTCGCCCAGCCACGGACACGGAAGCCCGAGGGACCGGCCGACCCAATGGTACGTGTGTTTCTTGCGGCTTCCATCTTTTTATCGAGATGGGTTATTCTTGACTTGAAACCACGCGAGGGCAGCCGGCCAGCGGGGAGGCGGATGATCGTTGGGCTTTTGGTTGCGGGTTGCGGAAGCGGCAGATAACGCCTGCTGGACCCAAACAAGCGGTCGGTGGCTTGTTCATGTTGATGTTTATGGTAGTGATGTCTTACTGCGTGGCATGTACAGCGAGGTTGTAGTGTATACCGTGTCGTTATGGCCATCATATCGGACATGGGTGGTGATATGGTTGTGGTGGATGTGCCATCATGGTGGTGGTGGTGATGGTGGGTAGGTTCGTCTCTGCATGTCGTACGTAGTGACAGACGGTGCTAGCCCTGGATGTCCTTGGTTTGGGCGCTGTTGACATTGACAGGCCGCGAGAAGATGGCAGCTGCAATGACTCAATGAGAGACAGGAAGGGCACTCGTCCGTCGTCGGAAGGCCTGCGGGTGACGGGCTGTCTTGAAGGTTGATGAAGATCCGAGGTTTCAAGTCGCGACCACTCCGCAAAACTCGCCGCCGGCGTCATTGGCTGGATCTCCAGTGGAGTACGTACCGAATCACCACTCTATCTTCAGGTCAGGAAGGAAGGAAGCGATCTTGTTGTTCAGCGGACTCCTTCCTTCCACCAAAGTTGCAGCAGCGGGTAGCATTGTAACCGGTGCCCTCTTTATCCGGTCTAGCGCGGGTTTTGCCGAGAAGCTGCAGCTGCAGCAGGCGACAACAGGGTCCTGCACCTCCCAGAAATCGGATTTCAACGGTTTTTGGTCCCTGAGCTGCTGCTTGGCGGCGGCATCTGCAGAGCACAGCAGAGGCTGTACCTTAGAACACACAAGTCCATCCATCTGCATCATTGGAAGGATCATCTTAGTCAGAGCACATGAGGTTGCAGTGTTTCTTCCCCAGATGCACCCAATCCATCATGCATCAATAATTCCCTCTGAGATACCCAAGTCCCGTTTTTCAGTGACGATCCTCAGCACGTCAAGGTCACAGTATCACTCTTTAGAGAGGAACTTTGGGCAACGCAAGGCACGGCAGCGGGACTCTTGGGCTCTTGGTGCGGACACTATCGCCCGGAACTGAGCTTCCCGGCATGGGCTCACCTCATTTCATCTCAACGCACCGGAAATCACTACCGCGTCAGCACGAAATCCGTCTAGAATTGAATTCTGGCGGTGTGAGAAGCGCCCAAAAAGTATCTCACTCTGTCAGAGTCAACGCCCAACCTCTCCTTCTCTGTTCCTCTTCCTCCCGAGTTCTGAGACCTGCTAAAGACCTCGAGGATTGACAAAGTTCACAAGTACCTACCCAAGTACACAAGTCCTTGACTCCCATTCGGTCCGCGCCCCCCTTTCCCATCAACGTAGCGACTTTTTAGCAGCTCACCCACCACACGACACGACACGAACCGCAACGTGCCAATTTGCAAACTCAACACGCCCCCCTCCCCTCCCCGCAGATCCCTTTCCCACAGACAAAGTCAGGTCAAAGCCGGGTCAAGCACGTCCGATCACACCCTTCCCTTGAGGTACCACCCTCGCGGCACAGAGCCACTACCGCCCCCCAACCCGCAACAACCGCTCATCCCCCCTTTCGCCGCAAATGGCCGCCGTCGCCGATCAACCACCCCCGGCCTACCCCGGCACCGAGGAGAAATCCTCCGCGCCCGCCGCCGGCCCGCGCAAGACGCCCCTCGCCGCCCCCGTCCCGGCCTCCTCCACCCCGGCCCTCACGCCCCTGACCCCCGACCAGCAGTCCAAGTACGACGCCCTCCTCGCCCAGGCCCGCGCCTGGTCCGAGGTCAAGTGCCCGACCGCCGCCCACGCCGACAAGTCCGGGCCCCTCACCGACTCGGAGCGCCAGTGGCTCACCCGCGAGTGCCTCCTCCGCTACCTGCGCGCCACCAAGTGGGTGACCAAGGACGCCGAGAAGCGCCTGCTCGAGACGCTCGCCTGGCGCCGCGAGTACGGCGTCGAGGCGCTGACCCCGGAGCACATCTCGCCCGAGAACGAGACGGGCAAGCAGATCATCCTCGGCTTCGACAAGGAGCGCCGGCCGTGCCACTACCTCAACCCGGGCCGCCAGAACACGGACCCCTCGCCGCGCCAGGTCCAGCACCTCGTCTTCATGCTCGAGCGCGTCATCGAGGTCATGCCCGCCGGCCAGGAGAAGCTCGCCCTGCTCATCAACTTCAAGACCTCCAAGAGCCGCGGCAACACCGCCCCCGGCATCGGCCTCGCGCGGGAGGTGCTGCACATCCTGCAGACGCACTACCCCGAGCGTCTCGGCAAGGCCCTCATCATCAACGGTATGTTCATGTCACTTCTTTTCTTGCATGGCTGTGTCTAACAAGAAACAACAGTCCCATGGGTCGTCAACGGCTTCTTCCGCCTCATCACGCCCTTCATTGACCCCATGACGCGCGACAAGCTCAAGTTCAACGAGGACATGAAGCAGTACGTCCCCGAGGAGCAGCTGTGGACCGAGTTCAGCGACGGCAAGCTCGAGTTCGAGTACGACCACGACGTCTACTGGCCCGCCCTCAACGCCATGTGCAAGGAGAAGCGCGACGCCAGGACGGCGCGCTGGGTCTCTGGCGGCAAGTTGATTGGCGAGTCAGAGGACTACCTTGGAGGTGCTGCCGAGAAGGGCGTGGGTGCTGAGGGGGCGGAGACGAAGGCTGCTGCTTGATTTTGTTCAATGTTTCAAAAAGGACGGACAGAACTTCTTTCAGTCATATATTTGGTAGTATTCAGTATCTATAGACAAGGCGATAAACGCCTGGGGTAATGCGTAGAGGGAAATCAAAAGAACCGTTTCAAAGCTTTTCGATAGACACAGTCAGCTTGCTCTACTTTACGAAATGTTACGACCTACAAAATAGCGATGTCCCCCACAAACGTTTATCAATCGTTCGAATGGATTGTCACAGTTCAACGTGAGACGTTGAGATCACAGCTCTTATCTAATCGCCGATAAGGCTGCACCAACCGCCCCAATTCCCCAGCGCGCCCGACCGCCACGACGACACAAGCTACCCCAAAAACCCTTGCAGCCTTCCAACGTCACTCCTAGCGCGAGCGCACTCTTCGAGGCCACCCAGATTCGGACAGCTCGCACCAAGCAATAAACCTCCACGATACGGCACGACACGCCCAATGCCACCTCCATAACAGCAACCGTCCACGAAACAAACAACCAAGAGAACAAAATGGCAAACATCCAAACGACAAAGAGCGTCCCCGGCAAGGAGACGCCGGGCCTGCGGTACCCCTCCAACGGCAAGACAATCTACCACCGCCCCCTCAACCGCACAAAGACCGCGGAGCTCAGCCAGGCCAGCTTCGCCTACCTCTTCAGCGAGATGGTCTCGTACGCCCAGCGCAACGTCAAGGACATTTCCGAGCTCGAGCAACGGTACGCCCCGCCTTTCCCCTTCCCTGCCCCCAATCCCCATCCCCTCTTCTACCGCAGCACAGCTAACATCCCCAACCCCCAGCCTCAACGTCCAAGGCCACTCAATAGGCCTCAAGCTCCTCGACCTCCTCCTCTTCCGCGAAGCCCCGCGCACGCAGCTGCGGCCCCTCACAATCATCAACCTGCTGCACTTCATCAAGCAGTCCGCCTGGCAGCACCTCTTCGGCCGCCAGGCCGACCGCCTCGAGAAGAGCGCCGACCCCGCCAAGCCCGACGAGTACATGATCATCGACAACGAGCCCCTCGTCAACGCCTACGTCAGCGTCCCCCGCGAGCTGTCCCAGCTCAACTGCGCCGCATTCACGGCCGGCATCGTCGAGGGCCTCTGCGACGGCGCCGGCTTCCCCGCCCGCGTGAGCGCGCACAATTTGAAGGATGACAAGGAGATGTGGCTCGGCATGACCGTGTTCCTGGTCAAGTTCCGCCCCGAGGTGTTGGAGAGGGAGGGGTATTTGGGCAAGAGCTAGATCGGCCGGGTGGTGCTTGGGGGAGGAAGAGAAGTGTGGTTGTTTTGATGGCGTTCATGGGGCATGGGCGGCGTTTTCGGCGATGGGTCTCGCGTTGTTATTTCACTTGTGCAGATGGCCACATCATCACTGGGGTTATTTGAATGGTACAGTCGCGAGTAGCATGCTCTCTGCGTTGATGAATAAAACTGTTCAATCTCGAAATCTGCCCGTCACAGCGTGACCTACCCTCTCGAAAACCACCACGCAATGCGCAAGCAGGTACCTCTGCCATCATACCTCCATCCTCCATCCGTGACCCTCAAAAACAATGCCCGGGTATACCATAACGCCATCCCACCACCCTCCCCCATGATCTCGCCATCGTAGCACTACCCCCTCACCGCGGCATCCGACTACCTCCCGCAGCACCCTTGCCCTTCACGATCGGCGGCCCGCGGTTCATCAAGCCCGACAGCCCGAGATCCTTCCACGCGGCCTCCTTCTGCCGCTGCGTCGCCTTGGTGATGCCAAACGCCGCGTGCTGGTCCGGCACCACGTCGTCCTCGTCCTCCGGGTTGATCGGCTGGTGCTGCGGCGGCACGTACACCTCGTCGTCTGGCAGCCTGTCCTTGCAAAAGTCCTCAAACAGGTCGGCGTCGCGCGCGCGGTGCATGTGCACGTACGTATGGCTTGCGTCCTTGTTCTGGTTGGGAGAGGGCGGACGGGTTAGTCTTTCGGCAAGGGGGTCTGCAGAGTTTGGGGGAAGGTCGACGAACCATTGCAGCTTGGTTTTATGGTCTGGGTTATTTTTTGCGGATTTTCAAAGCACATGTGTGCTTGCTCGCGAGGACTAGGAGTTGGTTAGGTTGAAGTTGGTGTTGATGTTGACGCCGGACCTAAGCTCCATATGGACCCACCCTTCGGCAGATCCCGAGCAGGGGTGCCTGCAGCCGCAAGCTCAGCGATCCAGACGTCACCTGCAACAACAGTTCAAGGTTTCTTTTGGAACAAGGAGCATCATTCAGACATTTTGGGTCACCATGATCTCGAGGATTGGAATAAAATGATTGTATTAATAATTACGGGTTTCCTAGGTCATGAGCGCATCGTCTCTTCATAATGTCCTGCCGATACTCGAGCAATCACCCTCGCAACATCCAACCGCCAGATCAAAGCTTGGGTACGCAGGGGCACACCCATTCTCTGCAAACATCTAAGTTCCAGAAGAGACATTTTCTGTCGCTGAGGGCGCAGAATGGTGGTCGCTCATGTCCAGGACAGCACGGCTCTGCTCCCCAAAGCTGACTGTCGACGGCATCGTCGGTGATCATGTCTTCGGAGGCTCTGGTGGAACTGCTCTTATCGATCCCGGAGTTGCTCTCGACAAGGCCTCTTTTCTGCTTCACGCAGTGGCAAGACCACTTGACGCACCGCCCTCGCGTATCCCAGCCGAGACACCGCCTTCCCTCTGACGCGCAGGAGTCATGCAGCTTGTGCCCGGGCGCACATTCCTCCACCAAGGAGGAAGAGTGAGCTTCCGTTGCGGTGATTTCAACTTCGCGGGTGTCGTTGTTTTCGTTGGAGTCTGCAAAGGACTTCTCCATGAAGCCATCCCTGAGGGCTTCATGGAACGCCTGTGTCAAGTTGATCCCGAAATTGCTTGCGATCATTTGTTTGATCAATTCCGTGGCACTGTTGAATGTTTCGAACGCAGGGGCCTGGGCGGAATCGCGTTCGGTAGGAGTCTTTTCAATCTCAAAGAATTTGAAGACGTATTCTTTGATGTCATTGATAAAGAGGGGGGGTCCTTGAGGAAAGTCCTTGAGTCTAGAAAAATCCAAGGCTGAGAGTAGACCATAGAAGAAGTTGAAGGGCTTTTCAGATAATTGGTCGATTTCCCATTTAATTTGATTATGAATGACGCCGAAGTAGTGGGAAGCGGTGGACTTGATGATCGCTTTCTTGTTGGGACTGCTCTCAGTGCGGCTGTCGGGTGATTTCAAGTCTCTAATCCCAGAGTCAGCCGTTTCGTTCGCATGGTCACTGTTGTCGATGTCATCTTGGTTGACGGCGACGTTCAAGTCGTCGAGGATGGTGTAGACGAAGTCGGTGAGTTCTTGAGGGAACGAGTCGATGGCCTTGCTGGTGAGATCAGAGACAATCATAATGCCTTCTGAAATCGCGGACTTGACACGCTCTTTCTTCTCGGAAAGGCTCTCATCGTCACTGTCTGGTGACCTCAAGTCTCTGCCGTCAGGGGAACTCAGGACGGGACTTGTCACAGCGAAGGCTGCAAGCGAGAGCAAGGGCATCCACAGAGCGAGCTTGACCATGGTGGACGCTGTGTGGGTGATGCTTGAAGAGCCGTGCTGCCGTCTGGGGAGCTTGGAAGCAGACGTTGGGCAAAAGAGGGTTGAAAGATGAGGGTCGGCTGACGAGGGCCGGCAGACGAAATTTGGAAGACGAAGCTGTTGTGGTAGAAGATTTGTTGTGTGGTTGATGCTGCAAAAAGGTATGATGGTTGGGGGATGTGAGAGATGAAGTTGGAGAGATCTGGAGACTGGCGGGGTCGAGGGCGGTCATTTATAATCCATCGCCTTGCTATCGAGGTGGCTCGCAGTTGCCTGTTGCACTACATCGGCGAGACTTCTTGCGGCGACACTGCCTTCCATGAGTGGTGTCGAGAGGCTTCAGGGAAAGCACCATGACGACGGAAGAGGCAAAGAAACCGTCGACAGGAAGGTACGAGGATCCCCAGTGCAGAGATGATCGGCCGAGAGACTTGTGATAACGGGGTTGAAGGAAAGAACCACTCTACGGAGAAGGGGAAGACGGCATAGACCAAAGCAACTGCGTCGGCGATACTGGCCATGGCAAGGCAAGAAGCGACTGCTGTGGGGAGTGAAGCGACAGGAACCAGTCAAGATGGGAAGGCATCCGACGCTCATGGGTTATATGCCGTGGCATCCCCTCGGTCCCATGGGAAAGTGGAAGGTAGCAACAGTGAACCATCGCGGAAGGTGAACGTATTTCTTAGGAGGGCAGTCATGGATTTGAGCCTGAGAACTACTTTCCAAGTGCCTTGCCTTCTTGATGACAAAGGCAGGAGGGTTCTCGGTAAATACCAGCATAGCCATCTGCGAGTCCCTCTAGCCACTGCGCCTACTCTGCGTTCTCCTGTATCGCGAGACCTCCTGCTTGGAGTCCGCTCCTCGGGCGGTGTCCTTACTGCCCTCAGCCCTCCCGCCTTCCTCCACAGATCCTGCCTGCCTCCTAGAGATTGGGCTGGCCCAGCCCAGCCCAGCCAAGTTGAGCCGAGAAGGCATTCAGATGATAGCTGCCTTGTTGGAAAGGAGAAGAGTCGAACCCACCGTTTCGGCAATTTGGACCTGCCATTCATGTGCCACGGCCGTGGTACGTGAACCATGGTCGGGGGTCGCCACAGAAATCATGGGTAATGTCGAGAAGCATCAAGCTCCAGTGAGAAAGACGGTGACATAAACGCGCGTAAAATATCGCTATAGAGTTGACATTGCGAAATTCCTCGGCGCAGTGTGAAAGTGGCCTCCAGTTTACGGATGCAGCCCAACCCCACGCGTCTAAGTGGTTAACTTGAGTTCCCTCTGCCGCTGTTTCGGATATTACAGAGACCCTTTCAATTATTCTGAATACATGTCCACGGCCTCACGCGTATCTCTCATCGCTCCTGTAGACAGTTTTGACCCCAGTGATGGTGCCCAGGAAGCAAGCCAAATCTCCATTGCAGCAACTTCAAGGGGGTGCCAGTTTCCCAAGAGAAGCACGAGAAAAGCAAGGAAATGGACGTGGAACTGTCTGAAAACATATTGCGATTACAGACTTTCTAAACAAAAAAAAAGGGTTCATCCCTCCTGCTTGGTGCTATCAAGTCCCTCGAACAGCTCCGTAGACATGCATCTTGATGGCACTCTCAGGGGCTCGCCTCGATCCGCTCCCGATCCTCCTGCGGGAGGCGCGACTCCTCCCGCCAAGGACGCAGTATCGCTGCAGAACCACCGATCAAAGCCATGCGAAAAACTACTCTGATCTTCCGAAGCTGAACAAGTGCCCTGCATGAGGATAACTGGGAGCCTTGGCCCTTAGGTTGCGTGTAATTTTCTCGATTTTGTAGGGTCCTTTTCACGTTTGGCCACTGGCTAGCTTCGGCAACCACTCGAGTCGATTTGGGAAGAATGGCCCTGACTTCCCAAGCATCTGCTCAAAGTCGATCCTGATTGTCCATTCACTGCTGCTGCTTCCCTGGCTGCAACGTATGGCTCGCGGAGGAAGCAGATGCTCTTCTGAGGCGATGGGAGGTGAGCCCGATGACGTCCATATATCCCCTGAATGCCTTCGGATATGGCTGCTACATCACCCAGGCCTGGAGAAAAAGGCAATAAGACCAGCTCAGTGTACAATTGGGAATTGCACGACAAGTTCTGGCACCACAGAGGCTGCTATGGGCCTTGAGCCTTTGGGCGTTCAAGGCCCAGGGGCTGTCCCAACTTCACAAAGAACGCGTCTGCAAGCTACGAGGACACGAATCTCGACTGTTCCCGACAAAGGAAGCTGGCGTAAACCCGAGCAAGTTCATTTACAGACCCTAGTGACAACTCTTGATATGAACATATGCGTAGAGCATTCGTTCAACCATGTCATGCCACGAGGGGCCCCTGAGAATAGCTCTCATACCAACAACACCTCAATGTAAACTTCAGCAGTGGCATACAGACTCAAAGTTCAATGAAGCGCTCCGCTCCAAGTGGCATCGGACCGGAGGCGTCGGCTCTTGGCCATCGTAGATGGTCCCACCTCAAGCGGCACCGTTCTCAGGGGCGGAGAGACTTGTCCGGAGGCCATCGTCTCCAGACTACTTCGACATTCGGTCGGTCAAAGGCTCAAGAACCTGGACAAGAAGGCAGTATGACCTACACAGTCCTCCATCATACTCCACCGTCACGGCAATCGCCGACTTTGTGTCATCGAACATATGTTCGTGGTCTCATCTACAAGCAAACCACAGGTCCCGTCCCCATGACCAACCTCAACGGCAACACAAGAACGAGAGCACCACACTTTGACAAGCAAGCCAACGCAATCACCAGGCCGTCCCAAGAACAGGAACCCAGCACGATCCACGCAAACGCGCGCCATCGCCGTCCCCCCAAACGGCCATCCGCCTCGTGCGGCCACCCCATCCTCATCCCATCCCATCTCCCGGGAACAAACTCCCCGCTCGCATACCCGCTCCGCCGGAGGTGTCAACCCGCAAGCAAGGTCCCATCATCCCCATCAAAATCAAACTTCAGATCTTTCAACTCGGCACGAACCGAACGCAGCATACGTACGTAGCCCAAATCTTTCCACGCATTCATCCACGCAAGAACAATACGCGGACCATCAACCTGAAGAACAAATTCAAACCTGCCGTTCGCATGTACAAGATCGCCACGCCCCTCAAACGTCGCACCTCGTGTGTGCGTCACGTAGCAGACACAGCACACACGCACACACATACATCTCACCAATGCGCCGCGCAACCAGCACCTTCGCAGAAGACGGCGTGGCTATCATACTTGAGTTACGGAAACATGAAGGAACATCGCAGTAGACCCGTCGGAGCAACAAGATCTCAGTCAGGTCCAACCCAGGTCTTCTGCCGCACACCACTGACTCGGCGGGCCAAAACGGCCCGCCTCAACAAGCATCCTCCATCTTCACTGCCGCGCTCGCGTCTTTCTGCCCATCGCATTGCGCGAGTGCGGAAAGATAAAACATCACATTGTCGGGGACAAGAGCGATAGCGATCAAACAACCGTCAAGAGAACAGATAGTCGGCATTTCATCCAATCCTCGGATATACACAACCCAAGTTTCAAAGTCGGAACATGCCCGCTCTACACCAGAAATGCGATATGCGATATGGATGGCGATATGGGCCGCATTGTATGCACAATCGCGCCAGGGTCGTAACTCCCCAGCACGAACGATATCGCCCTTCATCCCATATCTGTATCTTGCCCCCCTCCCTCGCCGGTTCCACGCGCGCGTGCGCCGTAGCAAATGTAACGCAAGACGTGATAGACCAGCACTGCACTCTGGCCGCATTCCGTGATCCGCTGTCTGGATGATATCTTTGACGGTTCCCACAGACCTGGTAACGAGCAAGAGGAGGACGAGGTCCAGACCATGTCAGCTGCAGTCTTCACAAGACACGAACAGAAGTCCAAGGAGGGGCAGGGGGAGGAAAGACGGCACGTGGGGGTGGGGGGAAACGCCAGCCTGCTCGTTGAAACCTGCGCAAGTGTGAGAGAGGCAGGCTGCTTTGCTGCTCGGCATCCAGTGTCCAGTTCCAGCCATGCCAACAGGACGATGTGTGTTTGGCAGCCTGCCTTACCAAACACGCAAATTCCTCTCTTATCGTTGGCTAACCTTAGCTTGCTTGCCGACCCCGACAAAACGGTGCGCGGGGACATGGATGGCCGCTAGGAGGAGCACCGACGATTCCCAACGATGGCGACGTGCAGGGCACTTTGAACGTGACATGGCGAGGGGCAGAATGCCTCTCTGGAATCAAATCGCTAGAGGGGCTAGACTACGATAGAGTCAGTCGTTCGGCGGCAGAGGTTACAACGCTCTAAACTGTCTCTGCGGTACAGCATTTCCCGCACCTAGTCCTTGCTTGATTCTGGATAAGCTAGATAGATGCCGATGGCTCGGATTTCCCGCGCACACACACAGATACACCGTAGTTTTATTCGTCGGTGAAGTTTGCTGCGAAGCTAGAGCCGATGGGCAACGTACATCAACTATTAGCCGCGGCAGTCCAGTATCTTGGCTTCAAAAATTGGCTCTTTTCTTGGCTCTCGCACTACGGCAAGATGGGGGTGATGGATGGCAGGTTGGCAGACGGCATCCTCTCTTGTCTCACTGCCTTGGAAACCACGAGCCATGTGCTGCTGCCAGAGGTCTTGTCTTGGACAGCCCCCCATGATGTCAGCGAAGCGACTGACTGGCTTCTGGCACTTTGACCACTGCTGCATCCCACATGGGACTATCATTTCGTGCAGCATGCGACAACCGCCGGTCTCTCGTGAACAGGAGCAGACCTGGCATCAGACGACAGCGGCGGCCGGACTGAAGCTGCTGCTGCACCGGGTCGTTGGACTGGTTTGTTTAGCCGGCTGCAGTATGTTGGGACGACACTTTTCGAGAGCCCTTTCCCCGCGGACTTAGCGATAATAGCTGCTGCAGTGCGCGAGTCGCGGCAGAGAAGTGTGCTTTTTCGCCCCTCCCTCGTCGCAATGCCCAATACTGGAATTCGCCTGTTTCTGGTCTTGCTTGCTCGCTTAGAGGTGCTGTCATGATGCTGGTCAGCCTACGGGCCTGCCACAGGTGGGAAATCGGTTCAGGATGGGCAGCAGTGCAGCGGCATGAACTTGTGGCGAGAAGGCAGGCAGGCAGGCCAGCCTTTTGCAGGATGAACCACCACCACCGCCCAGAGGGTGACACAGAAATCGTGATAACCCAACCCTTCGGCGTTCCTACCTCCCACATTCCAGCTTCTGCATAGAACAAACACTAGCTTCAAGCAGAAAAATGCGACCTGTTGGTGTGAGTGTGTGTGTGTGTGTGTGTGTGTGTGTGTGTGCACCGGAAGAAATAGGATGTGGTGCTTTAGCCAAGGCCCGGAAAAGCGCGCCCATCCATCCCAAGAGATCTCTTGGAGCTTCTCCAAGCCGGACTTGGCTCCAGAAGGGGACGGCGCGGGACTGACCGCCCCAGTCCAGCGGGTGAGGCGACAAAGGAAGTGCTGTCTCTCCTTTGGTCTTGTTCAACAGGCGTGGTCGCGTCGTCCACCACGGCGGTAGCTTCTTGGCTAACGGTGTGCCTCTACGGCGATTGGGCAGGTCTGCACCGTGGTCGTGGATGGTCATTACCTGCTGTAAGGGTGTTACTTCAGTGGCCTGTGGTTGGATGTGCCTTGCATTAGCGGCTACCGTGTATGGGTTCTGGATTTTCGGCGACCACGACGAGGGTTGTCTGTCTTTGGAGTGCTGCTCAACACCCTTTAGAAGGCCCGAGGAGGAGGAGGCCTGCCGGTGCGTGTTGGACGGTGAGGTGTGCATGCCGGGCAGATGGCGCCGGACGCCCATTACCTGCTCCTCTACCTGTTACCGGCCGGCGTCCTCCAAAAACAGGCGTTGCGCTGTCGCGGCGTCTCGGCCAATTGCTGGCGGCGTCGAGGTTGCATCGACTCGGGCATATCATTCTGCAATGAGGGAAATTGACCGAACGGCAGGAATAGTTGAACATCACCACCACCTGGCACCCCCTAGAACTGGAGAGGAGAGAGCCACCGAGCGGCGAACCACCGTTGATCAGGCCCGTCGGCGCTGGAGACATGCACCGTGGCAGGCCAGACAAGCTTTGCAACTTGATTGTGCCTTGGCACGGAAGGGTCCCTAGCTTGCTCTTGGCGACCAGCGTATCTGCGCTCGAAAGGGGGAAGTGCACTGGTGAATGGGCGGGAACCACATGGTTGATGGGGAAGAGCGTGTTGGAAGGACGTCAATGATACGAAGTTTCCTCCCGCGGAGACGACGAAGAGAGGCACGTCTGCCAAGTTTTCCTCCCCTTTACGAATACACGTATCCGCGATGACGGCAGAGATGATGCTCCCAAGGGATGGATGCGAATTGATGACAATGCGCCCGGGCTCGTATGTGGTCAATTATGATGACGATTATCGTGTTGGGCGTTTTTTCTCTCTTCGTATGTGGAGAGCCAATATGTTCCAGCACCGCCCGGCTTGTCTATCAAGGATTGCGACAGCGATTGCAGAATACGCAGTACGCGGGTGGAGGAAGGAGAAACCGCGTCCAAGTTCCAGACGGCACAAGCCGCGCCGGGCGGCCGTTGAGCAAGTGGAGGTTGCGAGAGCGAGAACAAAACACGGGGGTGTGGTTTCTGTCTCTCTATCTCTCTCCTCTCCATTGTTTTTTTGGTATCATTCTCAGTCAAGTCAATTTTAGAACAAAATGTGAGAAATGTTTAGATGCGACATTGACAGCCGACGCTACTGCGCGACTGCGTCCAACGGTACCCGTCAATCATGTCACTCTGGTCACTCTGAAAATCTGCGCTTTGTCTCTGCTGCCGTCCCGTCATTGCACAGCGTCGAAAAAGAAAAAGGAAGCGGTGCGCCATTGCCCACGGTAAGAAAGTATTGACGCAGGGAGAAGGAGTCGTCAAGCGAGACAAGCGAGCAGGGCGCAACTGGGGGCCGTAAACTGAACACTGGGTCTGGTCTGCCTCATCCAGAGACAACGAAGACGCAAAGTCCAGGGTTGTTTCGCAAACATGATGAACATTTCCAGTCAATGCGGCAGAGTCATGGCCATGTCAAGGCAGAGCGGAGCAGAGGAAAAAAAGACGGGTGATTGGCAGGGGCAAAACGAGTCCAACGACAGGAAAAGGGGTGCACGGTGAGGGAGGGGATAAAATGGGTGAATGGGACAAGATGGGTCCTGTAACAAGCGACGGGGGAAAATAGCAGTGCAGACGCGGCGGCAGCGAGCAGCAGGGGGACGGATTGGCTGCTGTCGCTCATGATTTCAATTTGGGGCGATATGCCGTGGGGAGAGCCGATATGAACAGCAGATGCACCACCCATGAACCATGTCTGTTGGCCGCTGCCGTTGAAGCGGGACGTGGACGTAGAAATCACCAACGAGCCGGGGGTAGATGAACGTCTTTGCCGTTGGCCACTTGCTCCGATTTTTCTTGCAAGCTTTGGGTTTGAATGAGAGCGAGTGTTCGTAAACGAGTGAGACTGAGACTTGGCGTGAGACTGGTTGAGTGAGAGGATGAAGAATTGGAGCCTGCAGGAGCGCAATACGAACCCATGTGAAGGGGTAGACCAAGAGGAGGAGATAGGCAGTCTATTCGTACGTGTAGAGACGAACAAAGAACGGGGGAAGCGTAGACTCGGCCGGTTGGCCCAAAAGACCCAATTAGGAACCGAGGGTGCTCTTCAGCGAATGGAGAGACGACGAGAAGGGGCAGGCTGCAGGAGGATGGAACTCCCAATGCCATGGGACAGAATGTGCATCCTGACTTGCTGCCATCATCGTCGCGTCCCTTCAAGCAGGGCAGAGGCGAGAGGTAGCCAGGGATCGTGCTCTTTTTGCGCCCACCGTGCTGCAGGCAAACAAACCGGGGTAAGGCTGTGTAAGTGCACAATGCAACGAGCGTGAGCATAAGCATGAGAAAGCTGCCCTGGACTTGCGATGCCGATATGGAATGAAGTCATCCGTAGAACAGATGGCATATGGCAGATGGAGATGCATGATAACAAGAAAGAGGGGTCCGCCGTCGTTGATGTTTCCACGGGCAGGCTCAAAGAGGCATGGACTCGATGAGACCGGGTCTTCTATCCGTACTGACGGGCAGAAGGGAAAGGCGCCCCAGCCCAGTTGCGGATCGTGCATCGCATCGCATCGCGGTGCTGTCCATAGCAGGTAGTGTACTGGGTTGCTGGGGACGACAAGGGCGAGAACGAGAACGGGAACGATTGGGATACTCTATCGCGACGTTGGACTGTTCTTCGTCACTGGAGGTGGCTTGGAGCTGGATGGTTTCTTGTCCATCGTGCGACGGAGGGATCTGGTCTTGTCTGGGTTGGAGTTTGTTTGGAAGAATGTCTCGTCTGTTGCGTACGCAGTGTGCGCAGCCTTCACGCCGCTGCGGTGGCTTCGCCGTAAGCTTTTGACGGGTCATCTTGGCAGTTGAGCGGCGCAGACGATGACTGACAGGCGGCGGCAGTGGCTGGTTTGGCTGGGCCGCTGAAGTGTTGTGTAGGTTTGTTTGTCCATCTCAATGTCTGTGTCCCAGTCAGTCAGCCATCGCAGAGGAGGCGAACCAGCCTTAGTCTTTGCAGTGCCTCGTTGGAGGACCTGAGCTGTTGCGCACGTACTTCGTAGTGGCAGCCTGGGTGCTTGAATGGAGGGGTAGGTAGTGCTGAGTGTGCTGTAGAGGTGCTCTGTAGTCAGCCAGCTGCCAACCAGAGGCCAGGAGACAGCGAGATGACGACGATTCATGTGAAGAAGAGGGGACGGCACGAACAGGCAGGGTGGATGGAATTCTGAATTTTGGGTGGAGGAGGCGACGAAGAGGATGAATTGAATTGAGCGACTGCGACTTGTGCGGCTGACACTAACTGTGAAAGGCATAACTCTTGAGGGAGTGGACCCGCCATCCGCACAGCACCAGAGGGATGGGGCAGAGAGACCAATCAGACGTGTTGAGATGCGCATGGAAGGTGCCGCTGGCGGGGGCCTTTCATAGAAGGAAGCCATACCAAAAACGGTAATGCAGATTGGGCTTGCACCTGCTGGGGGCAGGGGTGTTTATCCTCGAGAAAAGTACGTACCGGCCTCTAGCGCGAACCAGTCTGTCTGCCAGTCCAATCCACTGCAACCGCTACTGCAACCTTCTTCCCCCAAGTGCGACCACCAGCACCTGCACCTGGCGTGTTTGTGCCTGTGCCGTGCTCGTGCCTGTCAGCTGTGTCTTCTTTCCAGGCATTGAAGGAAGTCGCCATCCGCCATCTCGTCCGTCTCTGGCGTCGCCTGCCTCGTGCGTGGTGATCGAGACTGCGACCATGGCATTTGCAGGTCTGCTCCTGCCACTGAAGGGACTGTGACCGACCAGCATCGACCCGTGGCTGATGGTCTGCTGGCGGTGGCCCTTTCCTCTTTCCAGCTGGTTGCCGCGATGGACAGGTAGGCCGTGTGGCCGCCTGCTTTTCGACCTGTCGACCGGGTGGGTGGTTTGACTTTTGGGCCCAGTCATCACAGACCTAACTCAATTCGCCCTTCAGCAGACCTGTGCGCACGAACATGAACATGGAGGGGAAGAAGTGAGAAAACGACGAAGAAAGTCTTGGGCTCACCGGTTGCCCCTCGTCGTTGCCCTCGTCGTCGCCAGGACCGCAGGTGACAGTCCAGCAGCACCAACAATACCCTGCAGATGCCGATTTGACTGGCTTGCGAGGTCACTTCCCCGCAAGCAAGCAGTGGGAGGTACTTGCGGCTAACTTGATTTGGCCTTTTGGGCGCATGGCGGGGGGTCTGGCCGGCGCAGTCTGCCGATGTCGTCTTGGTCCATCGTCGTCGCTAGGAGTCGTGGAGTCTAAGGACCAAGACACGGCCACTCTTTCATCTAGTCTGCTGCTGGTCGCGTGGACGTTGGCGTTGTGCTTGTCCGCCCCCTCCTCGGCTGTCGAGGTCTAGCTGCTGCTGTAGTCTGCCGCCTGTCACGCCTGTCACGCCTGTCTACCTGCACAGAGACACTAAAGTAGATCAGCTCTACCGTGGTGGTGGTGACGGTCCTGCTTGCAGCGACTGGCAGTGGCGGTCTGGACTGGTCGTCGCGCCTCTGAGGTCTGAGGTGACAATCGAAGAAGGGCACAGGGACAATGGACGAAGATCCAGCGTCGAAACCCCAGTTCAGCTGGACGACAAGCTCCATTATTGCTCGAACCATTCTGGAAATGGATGCGCATCCACTGGAGCAAACAGCCAGCACTTGGGTGGGATAGACGAGAGGGTACGTATCGCTGTCGAATCCGATTTACGGGAGATGCAGAGAGCAGGTGGTGTGTCGGTGGCAGCAGCGCCTCAGGAGTCAGGCAATCGACCTCTATTGACAGGGAAGCAAGGAAGAAAGTTCACTGGCGTATTCCAAAAGCTCAAAGATTAGCTGAGGCGACGAAACCTTCCTCAGGGCTAGCTAGGAAGCAAAACAAAATAGACACGGCGACTTCTCAGGTACAGCCAGCTCAAGCCCAGGCAGACTGGACTGCACAGATGCGGGATACTCGCATCGCATCGCATCACATCAGACATCGCATCTCAGCTCAGCATCAGTGCGCGTATTCTCGACGTATTCGCTGTCGCCGCACCAGGAGGAGGAGTCCAAGCTTTTCAACAACAAGGGCCCCGGAAAATTCCACGAGAAAAAAAAGAAGAGAAATCAGTCCAGAGGGGAGCCACCAGGTCTTGGCCTCCCGTTGCGTCTCCCGATGTCTTTGTGTATCTGCTGGCGGCCGTGGGTGTCTAATTGCTAGTGCACCGCCCGTAAGGACGTGGACTTGGACATTGCCAGCTGCCGCCACTCCTAGCAGAGGAGGGAGAAGGGAGGGAAAAAAAAAAAAAAGAAAAAAGAAAAAAAAAAGAGAGAGAGAGAGAGAGAGAGAGAGAGAGCGAGCGAGCGACTGACAGAGAGAGGAGTCCCCTGCAGATGCAATCTTGGCTCCATTCACATCTTCCCACTCCCATTGAGACGCCCCCAGCAAGCCCCCGGCTGCCACCCCAAGCGAACAGCGGGGCCACCGCTGTCCCCGGTCTGGGTCGTGGTCCATCCACTGATCCAAGGGCCACAGAGAGAGGGACCACCTAGGAAGGTACGTACCCGACAGGGTATGGTGCATCCACAATCTCTCTCTCTCTTGCTCTCCATCCCATGTCTGTCACTCCACGGCCCTCACCCTCACTTTCTCTCTCTGCTCGGCGGACTCTCTCTCGCTCGCTCTCTCTCACACCCGTTTCTGGTTGTCTGCCTTTCCAGGTTTCAGTAGTCAGTCGCTCTACTGCGTATCCCGTACTCGCAGTGTCTCTGCCTCTTACAGGCGTCCCCAACAGCCAAACAGCCATATCCATCGCACTGGAGCTTGTATTCGTGTACCTGCTGCCGCCATGCGACTGGCACTTATCCACTCACTCCCAATGTACTCTACCTACCATGCACTTCACTATGCTATGCCTTCCTCATCCACATTCACATCCCCAATAAAACCATCGTGACACCCTCCTCTCCGTACACCTTGCCTTCCCTCTTGCTCTCTCCCTCTTCCCGTCGCGTCGCCTCTTCGAATCCGCCAAGTTCTCGTTGAAGGTCGTCCCGTCCCAACTGCCCTGCACTGCTGAACGGCCTTGCAGTCTGGTTTCAACGCCCCCCAGTCCTCCATCCACATCAACCGCCATCTGGGTCGTGCTTGCACACAGTCCCTTATTCGTACAGGCACACCCTTCAACAAGGCAGCTCTTCCTGCTCGTGCTCGTCGTTGGTCTTGTTCTCGTCCTCGACCTTCTTCAACACCTCCTTCCCTCCATCCTCAGCCGCCTTATCGACCTCGCTCTCCTCGACATCTTCCTCCCTTTATTCTCTCTCTTGGGTGCTTGTCTCGCATCCTCCCTTCCAGCGTGCCAACCAGCCCCCGGTTGACATCACAAGGCCCCTTCCGTAGGCCTTGACTTGGAGAGAAACACCCGTCATTGGAAAGACAATTCGCCTTGGCTCCTCGCCCCCGGCCGTCATCTGCCTCTGCGACTGCAAACGCCCCGTCACCTCACCTTCTGGCTGGGACCATTCGAGTGGGCTGATATCAGGCCATCGCCGCTGGACTTGCGCTGCTTGAGCACCGTCTGCCTCTCCTGCCACCAGAACACAACCACTCCGTGTTCCTCGAGCTCGGGTGTTGCAGAGTACCTGCCGTGTCTACTACTGTACGTCACCCAATCCTCTCTCCTAATTGGGTCTGCGTTGATCTCAATTCCTGCCTTGCATAACCTGCCTCCCCAAGAAGACGCCTCACCCTCACCCTGTTGTGCAACCCAACCTTTCCGCCGCTGATTCATACTTTAACCTCGCCATGCCCTGACTAACCCGCTTCCCAGTCTGCCCAGCAGCGTTTTCTTGGCAATTGTCTAGTCTCCTTTTCTTCAACAACGGGACAGTCATCTTGGGGTGCTTGGATCCTTCTGTCGAACACCTCTACACAAGCACAGCACCACCGAGTATCGTATTCTTAGCAGGCTCGCCAGCTTCTCCCCCGAGCAATTCGCAATGGCTGCCACCGTCGAAAAGACGACGGTCGACCCGACTGTCGCAAGCATCTCCGTCCCCGAGAAGGCCGCCTTCACCACCACCACCGAGGGTATCCCTTCTGCCAACTTGACGCCCGTTCCTACGACGACCCCCGAGAAGAGTCTCGACCTCCACCGCGACAGCAACCTCTCCACCCCACGATCCTACCGCAATGAGAACCCTTTTGACACCGACATCGAGGCTATGATCACTGCAACCTCCTCTTCCGACCCCTACGCCATGAAGACCATCACCACTACCAAGGCAGACTGCCCCACGATATGGCCGGGGAAGCAGGACTGGAAGGCTAGGGCGAAGGCTGCCAAGCGTCAGAGAGATCGCAGCTCCTGCGCCTGCATGGCGAAAATGAGCAAGAAGAACCGCATCATCACCAAGATCGCTCTCGGCCTCCTCGTCATCGGTGTCGGTGTCGGTGTTGGCTTTGGTGTCAGCAAGCCCCTCGGCGCACCCATCTGGGGCGATACCAGCAGCAACAGATAAGCGAGGCACTTGCAACAGCAACAAACCTTGCCTGCGGAATGCCCACGGGGTGCGGATCATCATCTAACCTACCCACGGATCAAGCCGAACATACTCGGATAATACCCAGTCAAAATCCGACGCCGTACATTCGAGTCGCCTTCCCTTCAGCTTGTATTATATACAACGACTTCTACACTTTCACCAGGCCCCGACGGCCACATCGGGGGCTTTCTGTTTTCAACTTTTATTGTCGAGCTTTGTCACCAAAGAACGGGCGGTAACGGACCAACCATAATGAACAGGCGTTTTCGGAGTCAATTGCATGGACAACCAACTAGCGAGCGAGCAGCGGCACTTTTTCGATTCAGTATCCTACAACAAGGGAGCAACCCACCCTCCTCGTAGCCGTGATACGCGCGAGCATGGGATGGGCTATTGGGGCAACTGGGCGCGAGACACCACCCCGTGTCCGCGTTCGCAGGAGCAGGAGCAAGGGCTTTCCTACTTCAATTCTCAGCAGGGGAGAACAGCACCAGCACTTTTTGTACAAGGGTATTGGGGCGCTTCTACAACAGCGTTTTTGGGAAGGAAGCATGCAGTTTGCGACAACTGCGGTTTGTGAGAAAAATGGGATTATTGCGGAATGGGATCTTATTGTCCGGCTACTATTAGACGGCCACTCTATTGCATTAGGGTATCAGAGAAGAGCAATCAAAGAGTTTCAGAGGGGCAGCCCGCGGTCGAGAAGCGCTCTGGCCGACGGGCTGTTCCCATTTCTTGGTTAACACACTTTTCCTCACGCTGCACACCACTCCCGATGATTGTCGTCAGGGTCATCCCTCCTCTGATGTGTTTTGGCCAAAGTGATTGACTTGAAACAACGCACGTTTGTTGGGGTAGACCCTTTCCTACAAAACAATAGCTGACAGTTGATAGGCCACACTCCACCTCGGCACTCGCCCATTCATGCTTTGGTCTTCTGGGACGCACCCAGCGGACGGCATCCCAACCGTCTTTCCGTCCTTCCAAGACAAGATTTTGAGTTCGAGTCTTCCCTTCCCTTACCTTCCCGTCTCAGAGTTTACGGGATCTCTTTCCTTCATCCAAGATCTCGGAAAGGGAAGGGAGAGAAGTATAACGACAAGTGTTAGAGGATCCGCGGTTCGTACTCGATGAGTTCTCACGCTGGCTGGATTCCGCGGGGTGCTTGCCTGGATTTTGGTTCTCTTTGCTCTTTGCTATCTTGGTTAACCCCCGTCCAAAGTGTACAGTATACCCTACAGATGCTCTCTCTCCCCCCCTCGCCCCCTGTCTCCCTCATCATCCAAAGTGCGAGGACGCATCGTTCTTCCATCTGCGGTATAGTTTGGCTTTCTTCCCCATCTGCGACAAAAGCGGTAAGCATGGTAGATGCGCCTGGTCGGAGCGCCTGCCCACCTTGGACAAAATGCAGATGGAACGAGCCAAGACGGACGGAGAGATTTCGAGATGCGGCTCTCTTTCTCGCGCACGCCTGGCAGGGATAGGGATGGCGGTTTGGTGCCCTCCCCTTCCCTCGGTTTCTTGAGTCTGTGGGCTGTGGCCTTTAGACGACCCGTCCGCAGGAGGTGCAGAGACGGGGCCACTCGATGAGCGGCCACGCCTTGCAGGCGTCGCACCGGGGCGGGAGGTTCTTCGGCGCGTCCGCGGACTGGGATGCGTCCGTCGACGAGGATGAGCCCTCGCCGGCGGCGACGTTCCTCGGGCGCCGAGACGTCGCAGCCGTGGTGGTGGTGGGCTGGTCGGTGTCGGTGGCGGCCGCGGCTGCGGTAGCCTCGTTTCTGTTGCTGTTGCCGCTGCTGCTGGCCTTAGCCTTGCCCTTCTAGGGCTTGGCGGGCAGCTTGCCGGCGGCTCTGGCGCTCATGCCAGGCGGGATCATATCCACGTCGGCGACGGAGGTAGAAGAGCAGGAGGAGATGGAGGACGAGTAGTTGAGAGTCGGGGAGCGGCCATTGTTGTAGTACGAGGGGATTCCGGCGGCCCAGTCGGGGGTAGAAGGTCGGGAGGGCACGAGGTTGGTCTCGGCGGCTGCGGGGGCGGTGTCGGTGGCCTGGGAGGAGGGACAAGAGTTAGTTGGGAATCATCTTGGGTATCATCGTCTTGGGGTTTGGCTGGGGGGCGGGGGCGGATGACGATTTGGATCACGCCGTCGGCGTCACGGCCTACGATCAGGCGTCGCGAGTAGACCTCCCCTCCTCCTTCTCCCCCGTCCCGCCGCCGTCTCCTGACCTCTTGGGTGAGGGGCTCGAACTTGAGCCCGAGGCGGGGCCGGGACGGGTCGAAGGTGGAGGGGTACGAGCCGCACTCGGAGAAGGTGTGCCGCCTGCCCCAGCCGGGGAGCGTCCCGTGGGGACGGCCTTGGCCGCTGCCGCGGCTGTGCGGCCACCAGGAGGCTGTCCAGAGGGAGGGGAGGGGGAGAGGGGGGCGCGGGTGGCAGAGGGAGTTGTAGGGCACGCCGCGGTCGTCGGTGTCGGTGCTTACCTGGTTTGTGACGGAGTCATCCTCGAACCACCAGTACTGGCGCAGGGGGGCCGCGGGGGCGGTGGAGAGGTCCTGCAGCTCGATGTCGCCATTGGGGTGGTTGCGAGGGGCGGCGGCCCTGGTGGTGGTGGTGATGTTCTTCTGCTTGGCGTCGATCTTGCGGTGGGTGTAGGATTCGTAGGCGCAGAGGATCATCACTAGGATGGGGACGAGGGCGAGGATGTAGAATGTGGGAGTGATGTCGCCTCGGACTGCGGGCTTGTGGGCTGGGCCGGAGGGGGTAGGGGTGGGAGTGGGAATTGGAGATGAGGAGACAGCTTTACTGGGGATGCTGCTGGAGTTGGAGGGGGTGTCTGTGACGCGGAGCGTGATTGTGGTGATGGAGAGGGTCTGGGAGGGGTCTTGGAGGGAGGCGGTTGAGATCGAGGGCGATGTGGTGGCGGTTGGGATGGGGGTGGAGGGGTCTCTGGTGATTGTGGTGGTGAGTGTGAGAGTTGCGTCGGCGGGGAGCGGGAAGGGGAGGTACCTGAAGTCGGACATTGTGATGGAAGTTCGCCTCCAGTGAGGTTGTTTTTGGTGTGGTGAGTGGTGAGGGTATCGCCAGATTGGGTTGTTTTTGTGAGCAAACGAGGCGCGTGCGTCCTCGGTCTGTTGGTTGGGCCAAGCACTCTCCTAACCTACAGGTGCTTAATCTGTGTTTCTCAAGTGAGAAACCATGTGGGATTAGGGGATGAAAAATTCACTTACTTCTTGAAGCGCGTCGCTGATTTTGTGATTGTTGATTCTCGCGTGGGATGGAAGAGGGAAAGGGGAAGTTTTCCTTTTGAGCGCTGGCGTTTGCGCGTTGATGAATATGTGCGCTTCTCCTTTTGTCGCTACTTGTAGCAGGCTAGGAGCAGGTCTCTTCGAGGGTCGAGGGCTGAACAAGTGTGAGTCTGTTCACAAGTTCGAGAAGAGGTGAGATGCGGGTGGGACAATGGCTTTGTTGTGGGCAGGCGGGTGCAGGAGCGAGGTAAGTGGTGAACAACCTAGCTGGGGCCCCAACGCGGTCTGGGTCTTTTTTCACAGATGGCCTGTGACGAGGCGGGCGGGCTTGCTGTGTGAAGATACTGAAGGGGAGGAAGAAAGAATTTGGGAGGCAGCCTTTGTGGGTGGTTTGTGTGGGATCTGGGGTGGTGTTTGGGATGAGGGTGCTTTGTTTGTGGGTGGTATTTAGGTGAGTTGATGGTTTGGGTGACTGGGAGGGAAGGAGCGAAGGCAGAATTGGAACCGGACGAAAACAAACAAACAGTGGTTTCGAGCAACTTGAATACGCAGATATTCGACCAGTTATTCGACTTCAGTATTCTTCAGTACGGCTCAGACCTATCAATCACCACCGCCAATATCATCCCATTCAGGGGTAAAGTCAAGAAACCCAGCTGCACCACAAACAAGCCAAACAAACATTTTCAGGTGAGTCAGAGAAGCATTATGGAAACTCACACTCGTGCCGTCGTCGCCATCGTTAGCGTTGCTGTCATGGTCTTCATCGGTGGTGCGGCGGCGATACTGTTCGTATGGCGGGAAGACGCGCGCCTTCCGAAGGAGGTTCGGGACGAGATCGAGTCGAGACCGTGATATCTTGTGTCTTGAGAGATTCAGGTTTATCTGTTTAGATCAAATGAAAAAAAACACATGATGGGATGGATGAACCTCAGTTACAGCGTTTTCCAAGACGGATCTGCGTGGCGCGTTCCTTCCTTTGTTGGCCAAATTATTGGAAACTAGCCGTGATTTTGAAAGGTGCATTACCTAGTCACAGAGCAACACATCTCATCCTCGAACTCCATACGGCGTGGCGTATGTGGCATCATCCTTGAAAGAATCTAGATTGAATGTATAGTCAAACCCGTGCCGAAGGCTGAGAAAACATCCATACCCCACGAAACTCGGGATTTTCGTCCACATTATGCATCTTCATCACCTCAAGGTGTTGAGAGGCACAGCAATCACCTTTTTAGAAAACGTACATCATGAAACCAAGGTACCAAGCATTTCCAGCTTCATGGTACGCCGCGTTTTGCGACGTAGCATATAATCAATGGCTTGAGCAGCTTAATCATCCAACTGCGAACCGAACCAGTTGCCATGACTTAGCTATATGAAATCATGCCCGTTCTCTGGGCGCCGTAATTTCGTCCCCTTGTTTGAAATCTTCAATGAAGAAGAAACGATGGCAGCCTCCCAGCCCATCAATATAGCGATAGCACGGCCCCAACTCGCCTTCTTCAGATACCTGAACAAAGTTGTCTACTTACCAAGATTCTTGCTACGGTATACCTGCTTGCTGGCCACAGCCAGAACCAAAATTATACACCTTCTGGAACTTCCCGATTCTCTGTGCTATCTGTTGTCTTGGCTTCAATGAGGTTTATACGAAAGCGACAGAACGGCTGGACATGTCCGCGAAATCTTGCGCCCATGGTGATCTTACTCGCAGGATTAAAAAACCGGAGGGGTCTGAAGACTTTCTACCAAGCCGATGTCTATGAAGTTGGTATTGCAGCGAGGCTTTGAGGAATCCAGAGACCCTCGACGACGCCGATGTGGAGGAGGTCGGGGACCCTTCAGCGCCTGGGCCAGTGAGCACCCTGACTAATCCCCAAGCAAACGCGACGTGCCTAACTCATGTTACTTTCTTTGTTTGATGCTCGACCAGCAGGGCATCGAAGTATACTGGCTAGGCCTGAGAGCCCAAGCACCTCTCTCTGGGACGTCGCGCTTGAGTATGACTGCTGGGTGAAATTCGTCACTGACGAAGTAATAGGCAGTAGGCTAGATGGGATCAGCGCTCCCCGCAAGGCAAGTAAACTTGTCAAGTTCAATCAATCAATCAATCAATCAATCATGAATGAATGAATGAAGCTATTGCCAGTCAATCAAGTCAAGTTTGACCCTCATAATTGACTTGATTGCCTTACGGGGAGCGCTGGATGGGATAGCTTCACCACCGGTAGAATGTAGTTACGTACGGAAGTCATGATCTTTCCTGAATCCGAAGGGTCTCTGAATCCTAGGGAAGGTAGGGTATCAACTGAAAGCAGTTGTCCCGTTCCGAGTGTTCTCTTTTCAAGTCGGTGTGATCTACAAGCGCAATATGTTTCAATAATTTTGTATGTATGATACTTGACTCTGAGTGACAATCTTTCATTTTACAAATGAGGTATAAAGTCAAATGATCATGTGTCAAACTACTTTTCGAGAAGAAAGAGAAACAAGGATAAGCAATATCTCAAATCGATATCTTCTTCATCACAAGGCGAAGACACAATCTTCGAAAGTCCATACGCGTATAGTAGCGCGCCAATGAGAGCTCACAAAGTTGAGGGTCACGAATGAAAAGAAAAGGTTGCGACTAGCTCGTTTGGTACCCAAACAACCTGAGCTGCAAAGTTCGGAGCTTCACCGTGTATAATTCGGTTTCACAGGCATACATCGAATTTCCTGAATGCTGTTCACTATTCAATTCAACTCAAAAGGCAACTCAGCCATGAAATTGACCTTATGGTGTCCGGGGATAAGGCAATCCGTTGATAAGCCCCAGAATCTCATGCGCACTTTGCCACTTGCGAGGTCATAATACCACGGTCACAAACATGCAGCAATTTTACGTGGCAATGCGTCACTGAGAACCTCACCCGCATAGTCCTGTACTCCATTGCGCGCGAAATACTTGCTCATTGGATTGACGAAGGACGGTGAGGCGGCCAACCGCGGCCCCAAATCTGCATGTCTCACTGGTATTGATTACTTAGACGCAGCCAAGAGAATCTACCTCGTTCTCCAGTCTGTTCTGCTTCTCGCTTATTTAAGCCTCCAGAGTAGGTCGTCTTGATCGTTTCTCATGCATCGTGCTACGTCTGGGACAGATTTCCCCTCATTCTCTCATCGTTCGAATACGACTACCACCAGCCTACTCAGATACTCCTAAGAGTCATCGATGACGATGTTCAAATCTATCCAGTCCCGCTTGCTGGCGGCGTTCTGTCTGCTTACGACTGCGAGGACCGAATGGTGGGACGACTTCTCGAATAACTTGGCCACCGATCTTGCGCCACTGCTGGCACTATTAGGGGAAAGGGTCACCATGCAATTCTTGAGCGAATCCACCTCTTGGCTTGATAACTTCATCTTTGCAATGGTGCCACTTGGTGTCGTTACTGCAGTGGTTTCGGCAATCCGGGTTTCCGGCGGTCCTGGCTTACGCGCTTTTATCGGTCGGGCCCAGGAAGGTGGAGGGATTGCCGAGGCGGAGCTTTGCTCATCTACAAGTCGAGATGTCGGCGAACTTTACCATAACGGCGCCATTATTCGCGTGTTTGGTCGACCCAAGATCCTCGAAGTTGTGCACGACAGCAAAGCGACTGATTTCTACTATCAACTCGATTCCGAAGATGAGGTCAGCAAGCCTAGATGCGGAATCTATACCTTTCAGGAATACATCGAAGAAACAGACGTCGGGAGAGCTGAATGGCAAGAGGATAAAGCCATCGTGAAGCAAAATGTTTTGGACCTCGAAGCTGGCATAGAAGTTTTGGCAGGCAAATCGACAGTTCAAAACATCTTGAAGGCATTTCGGTGGTTTCTTAATTTCCTTCATCGATATTACATCTTGAAGCCATTCTCGTGGTTCCTTCACTCCCTTCATCGATATTATGAACAAAAAAATAAAAAAGATTCGACCAGCAGTATAGAGCCCGAAAATCAGATCAGTTTCGCCCCAAATCCTAATCTGTCCTTCAACATTGGAATCACAAAGCGTCCTCCATATATTTCATGGATAACGGCTGCCATCGGACTTCTTGTCCAAGCCTCAGTTATTCTCTTTGGTGGTCTCGCGACGCATTATTGGCAATGGGAAAAAGAAGATGCTCGTCCCCAGGCTTGGGCTTTCCCATTGATGACAGTGGGGACGATGCTTCTGTCCTGTGGTATGTTTGGTTGCGCCTACATCGTAGAGAGAAGCACCAAGGAAAGGAAATTCCGGAAAAAGAATTTGGGAGCTCGGTCATCTGTATACGTCACACAACCCGGGAATCAAACTATCGGGGATCAAACATACGATGCTTTCGCTTTCTCCGATACGCCATCGGAACCCTTGAAGGGCTATATCACTTCGTGGAAAGTGCCTCCTCAAGAAGGGGACAAGATGAAAGTTTGGGTTGCCTTGGGCCTGACGGTGGTCGGATTCGGGCTCCAGTTTACTGGTCTACGAGCGATGCACTCATCAGTTTCCGTCGTCTTGTTGGTAGCTATTCTGACAATGAGTTCCATACGCTCAGCGCTGCGCACAGGACGTTTGAAGAGAGAAAAGAATCTCCTTTATCAGTGTCCAGAGCTGATGCAAGGTCATGAGCTAGACTGGTTGGCGATGAAAATGAGCAATAGCACATTCTGGTCTTTGACTGGCCCGGCAATATTCGATGAATATGGTAGCAGTACCTATGAAGACTCTGACATACGCGCCACGACCAAATCTCCAAATATCAGAATTCTTCAGATAATGACATCGAAAGGGCAGAGACAAGATCCATGTCAGATCATTTGTGCGTTTCAACATGAACAGGGAACGAAAGTTGAAGTTCAGGAGACATTGAAAGCTTTGTCAGGAGCAGAGACTTTTTGGCTAATGGACAACGACTTAAGAGGCCAAGGCGACCAACCACACGTACCTTCAAAGATATTCTACCATCGATCTCGACTTGCCGAGATGACTGGCAATTCAATGACTGTCGCCAAATCGAAGTCGTCTACTGAGTGGGATGAGCAACTTGTCCCTGTGCGACAAGAAGTCCAACAGTTAAAGAGGGCCATCGAATCCACTGCTCAAATAATTAACGCTCATGCAAAATTCAAGCCTTCCTGGGGAGATGCAAAATCACTAGCATGGAGCCTCAACGTTTCAGCCAAATCCGATGCGCCCGAGTCGAACGACCTCTTGCCCCAAACACTCATGTAAAGCAAGTCCATATTTTCCTTCGCCGAAAGGATTTGAATTTCAGTCAGCAAACGGCGACTTGGGAGATAGACGAAAATTCTCTTGAAGCAGCTTTGGGCTTATGGGTTTGGTCCATAATGTCAGACACTATTACAGAAGAACAGGACGGAAACCTGAAATTTTCTGTGGCAGCTGAAATACCAAAAGCCAGAATTGTTGCACTGGAAGGCTCCGCTGAAGACATTGATCTTGTAGAGAACGATTTGAAGTCTTGGGCGGGGAACTCTTGCCCTCCAACAAGGAGGAGCCACTTCACAGTGTTTCCAGATAGTTCTGCCGATTCGGATCGTGGAGCACATAGTATATGGAGCATTGGTTGGGGTGTGCCGAACGTTCTACTGGTCCAGCAACGGAATGACAGACGAAAACATCTTTTGCGATTTCCGGAGGGGCTCGAACACGTTCAAGCGGGCTTCCAAGGGGTCTCCTCTATATATACTACTGTTCGAGGGAAGAAAAGGAACTATTTCGGAGGAGAGAGGCGATTGCTCCGACTTTTCGGCTGGCCGGGCCGAAGCTCTCATGATGACGAAGCTTTATTTATGGATGTCCAGCATTCCATACCCAAGCTGTGTGCTTAAGATTTGTTCCAGCGTTTCGTTGGTACCATGGCGACTACACTCAGCTCTATTGGAGGGCAAACGGATCTTCTGCCGACCAGAAATCATGAGATTCGATTTACCAATGACGTCTATCTCAAAATCATCGAGGCGTTTCAGGAGAGTAGTCTGGGGTCACGGCAAGATGCACACGCCATATCAGTTCCAGCGTTGGTTGGCAAACTCCCCAGGATTGTGGACGTTCCTGCAACTTGCAACACAGCCAAAACCAGCGCCTCCACAAGGGCAATCAAAGCAATTTTGACCCCCATACTTGTTAGCTTGGCTCTTTTTTTTGGTGTTTTTGATTACTTGGCTAACTTGCAAATAAAACAAATCAATCACTATACAAAATGACGTCATATAGACTACCTAATCAGGTAATTTTGAGGATATCTACAGCCTCATAAGCCCTCTCATAGGCCCTCATAGCCCCCCTTAGAGGGCCCCTTAGGGAGGGCCCCTTAGAGGGCCCCTTAGAGAGGGCCCCTTAGAGGGCTCTTTAGAGGGACCCTCAAGCCCCCCCGTTAAGAGGGCCCCTCACGTATGCCCTCACGTATGCCTACAGGCTGGGCATACCTATAAGTGGGGCGACAGCTTTTATAAGGCCTCCTATTGGCTAGAGTATAAGACAACAAATATTTCAATTCAATCGAGGGATGTCGGATTGATCGATTGGGTAGTGGCGATGGCCTCACTTTGCTTGGTTGGGTTATATGCGTTGTCAATTTACTTGCCCTTGTGGAGGCGCTGCCAAAAACATACAGACGAAAGGGAGAGTGGGACAAGGCAGAAGAAGCATTGAAATATGCTTGGAATATTGGAATTCACGCGCATCATTTACAACCACAAAGTCTGAGCGTGCTTAGAGTTAGCAGAGCTGTACCGAGGCGCCTGCAGCAAAAGTCTGCTGGAAACGGGGTGTAACATTCTTCAAGAATTCGGGCTTGAGGGCATCCATTCGCTTAAGCACCTAGAAGATGTCGAAGGTGCATCTCCCTTGAAATCAGTATCCGCAAAGATTGAACGATACCACAGTTTCGCTCAACTATGGCTAGCCCAAGAACCCGGGAAAACTTACAGCGCCAGAGATGTTTACAGAGCCTTGATTGCCGAGGAAAGAGATCAATGCCTTCTGCGAATTAGTCGGGCCGGGGACGTCAAGCGCTTCATTGACGAACATGGTCGCACAATCCTCTCTTGGGCATGTGAAAAAGGCTGGGTGGAAGTAGTGAAGGCGTCTCTGTGGATTGACATAGAGGTAAACCTGGCAGATATGAAGGGCAGATCACCGCTAAGTTACGCAGCGCGCTATGGGCACGCTGATGTTGTGGGGATTCTGATACAAAACGAGGCATCTTCAACCGCAATGGATGATGAAAAACGGACACCATTGTCATACGCATCAGAGATGGGTCACGTTCAGGCAATGGAGGTACTGATACATCGAGCGGGCGTGGATATGAATTCCAGTGACGATATGGGACGATCGCCTTTACACTGGGCTGTAGAAGGCTGGGCGAGGTGTTCGGTCGAGTTTCTATTGAACAAGGGAGCCGATATTGAGGCTCGTGACGAGCTGGGACATACACCATATGCTCTGGCACTGGCCAGGAATTGCGACGATATCGTACTGTTTCTGTTGGAGAAAGGGGCGAAGCGCATTCCTGACTCAAACAGCGAAGTGCCTGAAATGGTCAAGGTGGGAAATGTCCCTCCAATTCCCAGTGGCAAGAGATTCTCGGGAGTAGATAATGGAAAGGGGTTGTTCAATAGAGACCGGCGGAACTCCTTGTGAACCAACCTAGTCTCAATGTTTGTCTACAGGACAGGACACCATGTAAGCTAGATTCAATGTCCGACGATTTTCAATCTAGGAGGTATTACATTTGTTCCCAACGTTTGTTTCAACTTGAGGCAGTTACTTTGATTAACATACGGCCGTAGGAGAATGTCAGATGAACAAAAACGGATATCTTTCGATGAGGGAAGTAGTAATGGATCACAAAGTTGCTCACTTCGGTTCGAGATCACAGATGAATATCGATTAAAAAAGTACACACTATGGTTAAATCATTCTCTCTTACAAAATCCACACTCAGATTCTCGTCTCTATTTGTCAAACATCCTACATTATGACGCCATTACAGCCTGCAGTCTGTCACCGGAGACTTTCGAGCTCACATCATATGCGTTGTATTGAAAAGCCGATTGCCAGTGTCCGTGCCCCCTTGCCCAACGTACTTGTTCTCCGAAAGCCGCAACGCAACGAGACTCAGATCAGCAGTCTTACCAAGCGGCTTCATGACATTGGCAAGAGCCTCCTTTTGTACTACTCCAGCTACCACGACAATACGAAGGGTGGCATCCATCGCTTGCAAATGGCGGACGAAGTCCTCGATTGACTTTCCACTGTTGACCACCGAGTCCACCAGGATCACAGTCTTCTTGCCTGCCAGTGCCTTCTCATGGATGTCCTCTGGCTGCTTAGCATGGAAGAACATTGCCCTCGCAAAAACCTCACTGACACCCAAAGCCATCGGCTCACCACCCCGCATCAGAGCAATGATCGCTGTCGATTCCTCGCCGAGGAGTCTGTGACCCGCAGTCGTGTTCCCCTGGACATGAAGTATGGGTTACTCTTCAACGCCAAGAGTATCCGCAAGAAACTCGATAGCTAGGTAGCGACCGACGTCTTGATGGGCCGCACGAAGGCTGGTACCGGCAACTGAGGCGTCACGGGTTGGCGTCATGAGCAACTTAGCTGCAGCCTTCTCAGTGGCGTGGAAGATGCGGAGATGCTGAGGAGTCTTGGTGAATTCGGCAACAGTTTGTTGAGCATCGAGCTGCAACACCGGGAGCAAGCTACTGGAAAGACGCATCCCCGAAGTTCTGGGCATCAGCATTTGCTTTGCTCGAAGACCGTCCTCCGTGATGACCTTCAGCAGCGCTTCGTCCATGCTCTTGCTCCTGAGCCGCTCATCTCCGACCACAACGATTGCCTCGTCAGCAGCTTTGAGCATAGGCAAGTCCATCGGGCTGTCTCCGAAAGCGTAGACGTAGAGGTTGTGGTGATGCTGCAGACGGGAGACGACAGCTGCTTTGACCTCAGGAGTGACGACGTAGCCGTCTGCGATTCGACCGCCGCCAATGATTGTGACACTTGAGAGGCCCTCTCTCGCCAAGATCTTTTCCCACACTCTACGGATGCCGCAGCTGACAACGACTACACCCATGTTGCTCTTCTTCTCTGCAGCGTGGAGCAAGGCAAGAAATTCGGGGTAAATGAATACTCTAGATGCAACGCCATCGCACAAGACTTCGAACTTGTACTCCATATCCTCATAGCGTAGCATGGCTTGCCGAAAGGCCTTGTAAGAATACCCCATTTCACTGCTGAACAGCTCCTCGAGCGGGGTGTCAATGTCACACTCAGCACAGGCAGACTCAGGGTAGTCCAAATGCCAGAAGAGATTGCCTGTATCCGCTGCGCACAGAGTTTTATCTGCATCAAAGACCAGCATGGAGCCCAACTTTCCACGGGAAGTCTTGCTGCTCACCATCTGGTCTACAATGCCGATGACACGGGCGAGATTCTCTTCTTCAGAGTGTTGGCGGATGTCGTTGAGACGGATTGACACTTTGTCTAGAAGTGAGGGAGTTGATGACACTTTCCCGAACAATATGCCATGACCCAGGCAAAGATCTTCCAGCATGGAGGTTTCGTAGCACATCCATTCCTCGATATGTTCAACCGACATGGAGGAACGAGATCGTGAGGTGTCCTCGAGGCATTGGCGGGCCACATCTTTGGCAGGAACGTCAAGGTAGAAGATATGGGTGTAGCAAAGAGAGTCCGCATCGGTGAAGATTCTCTTCGGGCTCTCTCCCTCATCACAGAAGGAATAATGACCGGTGACAACTCCGACACGGTTAGTCTCTCGACATTGCCGGCTGATGAAGGTGATCGCACGCTCACGCCAGTAGTATTGCTCGTCCGGGTGCATCCTCTTGAATGCGTGGAGGCCTCCCAGAACGATGTCTTCAATGACCTCGGAACCCTCGTAAAAAGCGTAGTGTTGTTCGCCAAGATAGGCCTTCAGTTGGCGAAGGAGAAAGGACTTGCCGCAGGCGGGCACTCCATACAGGCCGACAATGGTTGGGTTCGGGGCATTTGGGGCATGTCTTTCCGGCGAAGCCTTGCCAGGCAGGTCGTACGAAAGTTGATCATCCATGACAGGTGTCAATGTTGCGTGTAGGTATTGCAAGACAAGAGAAGTTGCGATGCTGGTGAACTTGTCGAGTGACCAGGAAGTGATACAACAACTCAAGTGAACATGGTGCTCCTAAATACTTGTAGAATGTCTTCCTAGGTTCGCCCAACCATGATCATCTCGATCACTGGTCTATTGCATAAGTGAAGGTAAATCATCGACAAAAATGCCAAACGAAGCTGTACGCGACCATCGGATATCCAGCGTGTCTGTTTGTGAAGGTGATTTGCTTGAACATAGGTTTCTAAGAAAACGTGCAGGATCCAGCCGACAATCAATGAACAGTTGCTCATTCAAAAACGGCCATAAAAGTTGGTATCGAGAGCTTGGTGTTGTCGAGATTTGCCGATTGCATTAACGGATGACTACACCGCTTGCTAGCCTGAATGTTCATAGATTACCAAGAAAGCAAATTGAGCCTTGGGTGGTCAACAATCGGGCAATGAAGTTTAGGAAATGATTACTGATGGCAAGACGAGTGAAGCAATGCAAGCATTTCTAGCTTGTCCATTTGTTGATCTGGAAAGATATGTATGTCCTATGAGTCCCCTTCGCCGTTGCGCCAAATATTAGCTTCCTGATGCCATCTTTGACGCCTGACAAACCGAAAACTAACCGGAATTATCTAATTTACACAATGAAAACGAAAAGCTTGCGCTCTTCACACGCTCTCAGCGTACCCATCCTTGGCCGGCGCCGGCTTCTTCTTCTCAAACAGCTTCTTTCCAGCCTTGTCTGACAGGTGATCAACCTTGTCTCCCAGGAAAGTCTTGATGCACCCATAAACGCCAGAGATGAGCCAGAGAATAGCGTTGACGAGATCCACCCAGACCGCAGTCTTCATCGCAGTCGTGCTGGCACCCTTGTACTTGTCCTCACTACTCCTCTTGAGGAAGATGCCCGCGAAAATTCCAAACACTACAATCCACATGATGAAAAGGAACAAGTCCCAGGCGAAGGCGCGGTACGTCTTAAACAGCTTCACCCTGCTGCCGATGAAGGGAATAGCGCTGAGAGGCGTCGCGAGAACGAAGAGCACCGACGAGACAGCAGCTGCGCCGGCGACGGTGATGGCGAGAATCCATTCGGGGGAGAAGCCGTTGTCGGCCTTGTCATCGGCTTGTACGCGGTTGCCGTAGAAGCCGCAGGCGATGAGGGCGAAGAGGAACTGCAGGCCGCGGCACACCAGGCGCGGGATGACCTCGAATGTCTTGAGCCACGTCTTGCCCATCGTCTTACCGGTGTCGGCGCCCTCATTGAAGGCGGCGCGGCCGACGTTGCGGCCCATCTCGCCTTTGTCTGCGGTGCGGAATTCGTTGGCGGCGCCGGCGAGGCCTTGGGCGTTGCGGCCGAGTTCGATGACGGTCTGGCCGGCTTTGATGGCGTTTGAGAATTGACCCATTTTGGTGGAGGTCTTGGGGGTATCTTGTAAATGCAAAGATTGTATAATGAAAAGAGAGATGGAGTCCTTCTATGCTGAAGAAAGGTGTTGATGCAATATGCGTTTCAAGTCTCGACTACGATGGTGATGCGAGACTGAGAAGAATATAAAACTGTCTAGCAGTATGCAAAGAAAGAAAGTCTTGCCGTGATGCAGAAAGAAAGACTCAAGGAAAACGCAGACATAAAATTGCAGTGAATCTGAGGTGTGGACTGATTCAGAGTGACCATGTTCAGGAGGTTGGGACGGCCATGAACAGTTTCTTATAACCATCTCCGTCAGACAAAGAGAAGGCATGAACAGACTCATCGTTGACGAGACAAAAGGGCTGAGTCGCATCCGACTGACGCCCAAGGCAAGCCGGACCCTTGATCGCTGGCCCTGGCCGGATCTCATGATGGGAATTCCACAGCCAATCAAACCGACTTCAGCAGGGCTGAAACCGCCTGCAGGGGTCATCGTAGGGCGGGGACAGGCGTCTGACTGCCTGTCAGTCAACCCCCAATCGATTGTGCTTTGCCGCCCTGGGACAGGGCGCTTAGCGAAACCTGGGGATTCTCATTTGTTAGGCGCTCGTGGGAGAAAGTGGGACTTTGAAGTCGCTGGCTGAGGGGACTCTGGCGTTTGTTTCGATTGTTATTTTAGTCTGAAAAAAGCAGAGGAAAAGAAAGAAGATGGCGGCAAGATGAGTGCACGGCTGATGGAGTTGAAAGCCAGTCGTTGAGCTCTGCGCTGTTTGCAAGCGCAGGGGTGAGCTGAGGCCGGGCGCGAAGTACACTAACACGGCCACTAGAGGAAACGAATATCTTCAATATCAAAGGGATTCTACATTACATGGTCTGCAGTCTTTTCTTCTCTGCATTCATCAGGTCTAATAAAGCTCCCTCCGGTGCATCGTCGACATCCATAAAGATTTCTACCATTCTCAGTCCCTTTCCATTTATCAGCTTGTCGTCGCCTAGGATGTCTTCAAGCTCTCCCCACGTCTTGGCAGAGCGCACATAGCTATCTTGGCTAGCACCAAAGAAGCTTGGGGCTTGAAGATATCGCCAACGCGCAACATCGTTGTATCCCTTCTCGAGACCATGGATACATCTCTCGATCGTGTAGCCGTCATTATTGATCAGGAAGACGATCACGTCCAGATTATTGCGGATGATGCTTGAAAGCTCCTGCACTGTCATCTGAAAGCTACCGTCACCGATGAAGAGGATCGTTTGGGCTTTCTCGATGCTGTAGTATTTGGATGACTGGATGAGCTCCCGCTGGGCTAAAGCTGCGCCCTGTGCCGCTGGGAGCATGTAGCCGATAGACAGCCAAGTAGAAGGAAGGAAGAGCCTGGAATGCTGCGGCATGGGGTAGACCCGGCTTCCATGACCGGATGTCCCTGTTTCTCCGAGAACCACATCTCCCGGTCGAATGACGTTAGCCAGAAGATGCCAGATCTTGGACTGGTCGATTTTGCCGTCGCGCGGAATGTCCGCAAAAGAGATCTTGAAGTCCTTCGGCAGCTCTGGGTAGACGTCATAGAGATGGATCTTGGAAGTCTTCAATTGTTGAGATAGGGCACGGACAATGGCTCTTGCTGTGACATCTCGAAAGACCTGGGTTCCGATCTTGACCTCGGTATCAGTGAAGAGGATAGAGGCTTCAGGTCTGGGGATCATGGAGAACTGGTTGGTGTTTGTCGAACTGAGGTGAGGGCCGAAGTACAAGATCAGATCAGAGCTACCGAAGAGCTCTTTCTCGGTCGAATTGGCATGCTTGCCCTTGTAGATGCCGTGGAAGTTGGGCAGCGTCTCATCGATCAAGGACTTGCCGAGAGGGGTTGTCCACGTGGGCCAGCCGGTAGACGCAACAATCTTCTGAACGTCTTCGATGATTCCAAGGGGTCTTATCTCGCCGTCCACAAGTATCAAGGGACTTTTAGCAGAAGATGCTCTGTCCAAAATGGCCGCCAGAGCAGCTTCATCTGCAGATGTGGACGAGTAACTGGGTGTCCAGACGGGTGTCTCGAGATTGTGAGCAGAGATAGGCACGGAGACTAGATCCTGGGGCACCTCGATGTAGACCGGCCGGCTTTGCACCAGGCACTGCCTCAGAACCTCGTCAATCTGGCCGGGAGCTTCATTCGCAGAGTGTAAGCTGGCTTGCGCGACGGTGACATGTGAGTGTATCTGCGCAAACCGTCTGTATTCTCCATCGTTGAAACCATGGTGAAGCATGACTCTATTGTCCTGCAGATGCCGCGATGGCGTACCAACGATGTGAACGACGGCGGCGCGCTCAGCATACGCTCCGGCAATTGCATTGATAGCCGAGAGCTCTCCGACGCCGGAGGTTGTAATAAGAGCTCCGATACCCTTGACACGGGCGTACCCATCGGCCGCGTAGCCGGCGTTCAGCTCGTTGGCGTTGCCGACCCAGTGGAGCCCGGACGGCTTGACATAGTCGAGTAGGTGGAGATTGAAGTCGCCGGGGACTCCATGGACCGAGTCTATCCCTAGCTGGCGCAAGCGGGTGAAGAGGTATTCGGCCAACTTGATAGTGGGAGCACTGTTGTCCTTGACGGAACCCATTCTGACTTGGTGTTGTGTTACTGGTGTTTCTTTCTTTCAATACTGCGTCTGGGTTTCTTGCTTTATGGGCTGCTTTTATCCGTCTTTACCCTGTTGAATAGCTGAGCTGCTTTATCATCATCATGCAAGACCCCCTCTTCATGTGCTGCTACTCCGACACGCCGGTAATAGTGGGGCCTCGCCGATACTCTCTCCGATACTCCGATGAGCGACGCCGGAGAGTCCAACCACGCCGTGTTCTCCTATCACGACAATTGCGTGATTGATGCCGAATTTCGGAGTGTTCAAGTGTAGCCTGTAGTTGTGTGATGAATAAATAGGTGGTTGAAACCTTGAGACATAAAGGGAGTTTTGTCAAGGCGCACCGCCATCGGCAAACTTCGGCTCAACCCTGCAACTTCGGCTCAACAATGCTTCTCCAAACGCTAGCCAGCTTAGACCAAGCTCGGGCTCTACCCCAAGTAGCGTCACCTTCCACGGCGGCCAGCAACCCCGACATCCTCAAGCCACACGCCCCGGAGACGGAGGCAAAGCCGAAAGCCCGGTCATGGAGCCATCGCCTCGAGGCCCGTATGCCGTCCAAACTCAAGGCGGCGGCAGCTACACTCAAGTCATCTAACATGATCAGCTTGGGAACCGGACGGCCGAATCCGAAATACTTCCCCTGGGACTCGCTCATTGCCCATGGGAAGAGGCATCAGGGCGACGGTGCTTTTGGAGATGATACTACGTCAACATCTTGTTCTGCGGGAGACGAGAACTTTGACCTGTCTAAGGCTCTGAACTACGGCGATGCAGCTGGGCATGCTCAGCTTATCCGCTTCGTCACTGAGCATGTTGACTTGATTCACAAGCCCCAGTATGAGGACTGGCGAACTTGTCTGACTTGTGGGACAACTTCTGCTTTGGACATTATCTTCCGCATGTTCGTCAAGCCCGGCGACTCAGTACTCTTTGAAAGTCTGACCTACCCGCCTACTATTGAAATTGCAGAAGCGCAAAAGTTCAATCCTGTCGGAATCACCATGGACACAGAGGGCCTTATACCCGCGGAACTCGACAGAGTCTTGAGCACTTGGGACGAGGCCAGGGAACCGAAACCGTTCGTCTTATACACGATCCCTTCCGGCCACAATCCCACTGGAGTGACGCAGTCCACCGAGCGTCGCAGAGCCATCTACGAAGTCGCTGAGCAGCACGATCTCCTGATCATTGAAGACGACCCGTACTTTTACCTGCAACTGGAGAACGACTCCAGTACCCAGCTCACCGCCGAGAAGTACTTGGAAAATCTGCCCACTTCATACCTGTCCCTCGACAGAACAGGCCGCGTCATCCGCCTCGACTCGACCTCCAAGATCCTAGCTCCGGGGCTCCGTATTGGCTGGCTGACTGCCAGCGCCGAGATAGTCCGCATCTTCGTGGCCAACACGGAAATCAGCTCTGCTTTCCCAGCGGGACCGTCCCAAGTCATGATGTACAAGCTACTTGCCGAGTCGTGGGGACATCGGGGGTTCTTTGACTGGCTGAGCCACATCTCTCTGGAGTACAGCCGCCGACGCAACCTTCTCGTTGAGGCTTGTGAGAAGCACCTTCCGCGGGATGTCTGCAGTTGGACCGTCCCCACGTTTGGCATGTTCTTGTTGGTACGGTTGGATGTGTCGAAGCATCCTGCCGTGAGGTTATTGGAGTCCCTTCAATCGGCTGCTATCCTTGATATCGAGGATAGGATTTACAAGAAGTCCAGTGTGAATGGGGTTTTGGTGACGAAGGGTAGCTGGTTCGCTGCGGAGACGGAGTATGTGAGGGAAGCCTCCCTTCGGTTGACGTTTGTAGCTGCTCCCGAGGCCGCGTTAGAGACGGCCGTTGAAGCCTTTGGGCGTACTGTGCAAGGAGAGTTTGAGCGGGCTTAGACCATAGCGCCATGAGGCTATCAACCACAAACATGTATTGAACTTGTGCACATATGTGTGTTAAAAATTCATCGTCTGTCCCGAGACTGATGCCATTACATGGCGGGACCGATGGACTTGCTGTCATGATGTTGGGGTTTCGGCGGTGTTCACGGGGTTCCAACCAACACCGCACTTTGGCCCAACAAGCAGAACCACACAACCATACAAGAGATTTGTCACGTGAAGCTACATCTCTAGAGTAAATGTATTTGTTGGCAGGAAATAGTCGCCTTGACGACTTGAGTATCAGGCGTCGTTCCCCGCGACTGATGCCTGTTCACCTTCACCTCCCACCATATCCGCGTTTCTCTCAGCTCGCCAAGATCCATCAAATCGGGAAATCCTTCGCCGGTCGTTCTTTTCAACTTTTTTTTTTCTTTCGAGAACAAGCCCCATAAACTTCTCGCTATGAACCCCACCCTGCCTGACTCTCCGCCGTCGGCTCCCGCAGAACAAATCCGGCTGATGAAGGAGCGAATCGCTCTCCTCAAGGAGGTAAACGAAGCTCTCTATCAGAACACCCACCCCGTCGATGATCGCAAGACCAGACGCAACCTTTCCGAGGCAGCCCGATTCGCGCATCTCCCCCCGCTGCCTCCAACACTCCCACGCCCAGATTATTCTCTCACCGCCGATCTCATTAGTCTCGACGACGAAGAAGTCCGCTTCTACGTAGCCTGCGAGAACGGCTCCGTTGAAGAAGTCGCCTCCTTCGTCCAACAGACCAACAGCCCAAGCCAAGCGGTCCTCCAGCACGGCCTCGAGCAGGCCTCGTTCGGGAACCAGCCAGCCGTCGCGCGGTACTTCCTCGAGCGCGGCACACCCCTCCACGGCAACGTCTTCAGCCGCGCCCGTCGCGTCAAGACCAAAGACAGATCCTACCTCGCAGACGTCTCCATCTTCGACAGAACGCAGAGCGGCGGAGAAGACACCCTCATCACCCTGATCCGCGTCTTCCTCGACTTCGGCTGGCACCCAAACCAGGCATGGCGCCGCGCAACCTCCAACAAGTGCAAAACGCCGCTGCCGTACGAGGGCTGCATCACCAACACGCCCCTCGTCGAGCTCCTCCTCCAGCACGGCGCGGACCCCAACATCGCCGCCGACTCCTGCAGCCCAGACGGCGAAGAGCCCCCGCTGAACCGCCACGGAGGCGACGCGCTCAACAGCGCCGCGCGGCTCGACGACACGCAACTCTTCAACCTCCTCCTCTCCCACGGCGGCGACCCGTCCTTCGCCAGCCCGCTGCACAGCATTGCCTCCTGTCAAATCATGCCCGCAGACCTGCGCGGCAGCTGGCTCGACGCCCACAGCTTCGCTTCGACGCCATTTCTTCCGCGCCGGTGGGCGATGGCGGTGCACATCCTCGAGTCCGGCGCCGCTGAGGTTAATGATGTGCGGCGGTTGCTGTACTGCGACATTTTGGACCGCCAGCGCGGGGATTCGTACGAGACGACGGCGTTCGCGCGCGCGTGTGCGGGACGGGACTGGGAGTTTGCGGAGTGGTTGTTGGAGAGGGGGGCGGATCCGGGATTGTGTATGGGGCTTGCGCTGCTGCGGCAGTATTGGTCGGAGCCGTGGGTTGGCCCGACTAAGCCGGAGACTGTGAGGGAGCTCATCGAAAGAGTGAAAGGGAGGAAGGCGTAATTGTCTTGTTAGTTGCCACCCTAGATACTCTTGGAGCCTATTAGATTATGAAAGATCGCAAATGAGAGCCCAACTCCTCCTCCAGCCTGACAAACTTGGCAGTGCTAGTTCCAGCTACCTCTTTGTTCGAATGATCTAATGGTATTCACGCCTCTGAATTGCTCCTGTTTTCCGAGACCGAGTCAGCACAGACTAACACAACCTTCAACGTGGTCAGGAACCGTTTCTCTCATCCAATCATCTGAGCCTTCATCAGACGACCGAAGTACATCCTCAACGACGCTCACTCCTACTCTGGGTCAGAGAGCAACAACACAAGCTTTTCTTGGCATTCTTAATGATACAATCCCGTACTCTTGGCGCGCAAAGCAAACGTTTTCTAAACCACAGACCCTTTCGCCCAAGTATTACGCAAAAGAAAACGCCCAACCGTCCGACAACAACCCTGAAAGTCTAACTGATAGAGTCCTGGATGACATTCTTCATCAGCTCGTGGTTGTGCGAGTAGTCAATCTCGACGTCCACGACGCACACTCCCACGTGGCTCAGGGCCTCGCGCATCACGCCCTCCAGCTCCGACGAGCGGGTGACGCGCAAGCCCTTTGCCCCGAAGGCCTCGGCGTAGCGCACAAAGTCGACGCCGCCGAGGTCGACGCCCGAGCTGCGGCCGTACTTGTCGACCTCCTGAAACTCGACCATGTTATACTTTCCATCGTTCCAGACGAAGTGCGTGATGTTGCAGCCCTGCTGGACGGCAGTGACGAGCTCCTGGCCGGAGTAGAGGAAGCCCCCGTCGCCGCTGATGCTGACGACTTTGCGGGAGCACGGGGGCTCCTGGGCGAGGGAGGCGCCGATGGCCCAGGGGAGGGCGACGCCAAGGGTCTGCTGGACGTTGGAGACGAGGAAGGACTTTGGACTATAGGCGAAGTAGAAACGCGAGAGCCAGATGTACATGCTGCCGACGTCCGAGGCGACGGTCGGCGATGGCGGGAGTAGACCCTGCATGAGCTTGATGAAGTGGAGCGGGTGGACGGGGCCGTCGCCGGTCTGGCCCAGGGCCTGGGGGCTCTGCTCCCACGCGTGAAACTCGGCAAAGATCTCTTTTGAGACATCAAGCTCCTGTGGTCGGGAGACGGTCGCGAGGATGTTCTGGAGTGCCTTGATGTTGGCTGCGATGGAGCCTACCAGCTCGAGACTTGGGTTGTAGAAGGCGCCGTAGTCGGCTGGGATCCAGTCCAAGTGAAGGATGTCGAGATCCTTGTTCTTGTGCCAGGCGTCAGCGTCGTACTCGGACTGATCATAGCCAGCGACGATGACCAGGTCGGCTTGAGAGAGAAGTTTGTCGCCGGGCTGGTTACGGAAGAGGCCGATGCGTCCGTAGAAGAGGTGTGCCAGCTCCTTGCTGATGGATCCAGCGGCCTGGAAAGTCTCGACGACCGGGATGGGGTGCTTCCGAAGGAAGCCATGAACCGCCTCAACAGCCTCTGGCGTAGCTGCCCTCGCCCCGAGGAACAAGACGGGAAACTTTGCGTTCTGGATCATGGACGCCGCCCTACTCAGAGATGCAGATGGTGAAGTGCCATACTCGGGCGGGACGAAGGCCGTCTCAGGGAGCGCAGGAATGGCCGTCTTGGTGCCCGCGGTCATGATATCGATGGGAAGGCTCACTGCAGTCGCGCCTTGCGGGTAGGCTGCTGCAGTGCGGAAGGCGTCCAGCATGATCTCGGCGATCTGGTCGGGATGCACGGCGCCGGTGGCCTTCTTGGTGACGGGCTGGAGGAGCTGGACGCCGCGCAGGCTCTGATGCGTCTTCTTGGCGGCCTGCACACGCTTGACATCTCCGACAATGGCCACAACAGGCGCACCCTCGTCGTTGGCGGTGACGAGTCCGGTGACGAGGTTGCTGGTCCCCGGTCCTGAGGTGGCTATGCAGACTCCCGGGCGGCCTGTGATCCTGCCGATGGCGCCGGCGATAAAGGCGGCATTCTGCTCATGGCGGCAGACGACGAGCTTGATCTCGGGGCGGTCGATGAGGGCGTTGAAGACGGAGTCGATCTTGGCGCCGGGGACGCCAAAGATGTGCTTGACGCCAGCGGCGATAAGGGAGTCTATCACGACGTCGACTGTTTCTGTGGACATGGTGAGGGGTACTGAGGGGATGCTTTCTTTGCAGAGTGCCTGTGCTAGGTGGTGATAAAGATGAGAATGCAGGAGAACTGAAGCAGCAGCAGGGCTGAAGATGTGTCTCAGACTGTTTTCATCGACGCAGAGGGATATTGCCGCAACAACGTGACAAGGATGTCGGGAGAGGAATGTTGGGTAAGATACGGACTCTCTCACGATGCAGTCGCCGGTGTGGAGAAAACAAAGGCCGCAGTAGCCCCTAGCGCGCTCCGTTCGCTCCCGCCGGCATCTCGTTCGTCAGGTCGCCCAGTCACCTCATTTTTGTGGAAGGCTTGCTGCTGCTGCTTCTGAAAGCTCCAAAAGCTGCCGGCGATGCCGCAAGCACGTCGAACTGACGTCAGCGCCGCCAGGTGGAACCCAAAGCGCACCTCGCTCAGTGTTCTGTTAGTGTCCATACCACTGATAACTACTGCTGTTAGTAGCTTATCCAGTGACACTGCACGCGTGATGATGACTCAACAAAAACATGCAGCAAATGCAACGCACGATAGGGACTTTGGCTATGGAGCTCCTCCATAATTGTTGAAGAAAGTTCCCCGTGCAAGCCGCGAGACAAGAGGAAAGATCCATCAGAAAGTAAAGGAAAAAGAGAGCAAGTAAGCACACGTGTTTCCTGCAGTCAGCGAATCACCTATCGTCCAAAGTCAATTAGAACCTCACCACCACCACCACCACCACGACGATCTTCTTGTGTCTTAGCTTCGACATCCGAACCTTGGCATCTCATACTTGGCATCACTTACCGAGACAACTTTTCTTTTTGTCTTTTCAAACACCAATCATCACAATGGCGGTCAACGAAATCTACCAGTACTCCATCATCTCGGCCCTGATGGACGGCATCGCCTCCACCGGCCTGCCCGTCTCGGAGCTCATCCAGCACGGCGACCACGGCCTCGGCACCTTCCGCTACATGAACGGCGAGATGATCATCCTCGACGGCAAGCTGTACCAGATGATGTCGGACAACACCGTCACCGCCGTCGACACCAGCCCCGCCAGCGACGCCGTCGCCCCCTTCGCCATGGTCACCCGCTTCCGCCCCGACACCCACATCACCGGCGCCTTCGACGACAAGAAGGGCCTCTTCGCCCACCTGTCCGCCCGCCTGCCCGACTCCAAGAACTACTTCCTCGCCATCCGCATCGAGGGCGTCTTCAAGAACGTCACCGTCCGCACCGCCGGCGGTCAGAGCAAGCCCGGCGAGAGCATGCGCGAGGTCGGCGCGAACCAGGCCTCTCACACCTTCAGGGAGCCCGTCCGCGGCACTGTCATTGGCTTTCGCTCGCCAGAGTACACCCAGGGCATCAGCGTGCCGGGCGACCACATGCACTTCATCACTGAGGACCGCACGCAGGGTGGCCATATCTTGGCCCTTGGCACGGAAGGCGAGGTTGAGATTTCGGCTGCGCTGATTTCGCAGTGGCGGGTTGAGTTGCCGACGAATGACCAAGAGTTTAAGAAGGCGGGGTTGGTGGTTGATGCGGAGGGTATCAACAAGGTCGAGGGCTGATGGCAGATTAGAGACTAGTATGAAGATCCCTCACAATAGAAGTTTTCAGCAAGCATAGAAATTAATTCAAGTTCTACTCAAGTTGCTTGCGGCTGTGTTCGTCAAATAGTTACAAACATTCGCTCCCATTCATCAGTTGATATTGATCAGAGGCGGTTGAACACATTCACATCAGGACAAGCAGGCAAGTAAAAGTTTGAAAAGGTGACATATTAATTCATGTACAGAGAAGTTATTGCTGCCGCGTCATCCGCGATGTACAGTCCCCTTCGGTGTCTTGGGGGAAAGAGGGTATGCCATAAACACAAGTTGCGCCATTCTATAGGATATCTCCCGGGACGTTGTTCATCGTGTCCCAAATGCCAATTTTAATTTACCAAGAATCCATGCCGAAAAGTTGCTTCGCCCACCCCTTAGTTGGAGGTGTAAGAGCAGCTGTTGGGGACAACAGCCTGGACGGCGCGGACAGAGATGCCGAGGCAGTCGGTGTTACCAGCAGGGTTCGCGACGCCAGAGGAGACCCAGATGGACCAGGCGCCCTCGATGCTGTTGGGGCAGGCGAGGAAGCCGGCGCCGTCGAGGGTGAGGTCGCCGAAGGCGTCGATGGTCCAGCCGGTGCGCTCGCCGTTGCGGGGGGCGGGCTGGGCGCCGGTGGTGTAGCCGAGCTTGCCCTGGCCCATGCCGGAGCGGTCGGCGTAGAGCTGCTGCGGGGTGGCGGAGGCGGCGTAGAGGTAGAGGCCGCCGTCCTGGCCGAGGGTGAAGGTGGCGGACTCGGTGGCGTTGCGCTGGTCGCAGGTGGCGTTCTGGGACGGCAGCTGGAGGAAGATGGAGGACTTGGCGGCCTGGAAGGTGGAGAAGTGCACCGGCGACGCGGAGCGCAGGGCCATCAGCTGGAACTTGGCGTCGGCGGGCAGGGTGTTGTTGGTGGCCGTGCCGTTGGTCGCGGAGAAGGTCGGGAGGCCGGAGACGGCGGCGACGAGGGAGGTGAGAGCGGTGAGGGCCTTGAACTGCATTTTGGCGGTTTATTGGTGGTTGGTTCTAAAGAAGAAAGGTGTGGGAAAGTTGTGGTTGTGGTGAGTTGATGATGTTCTGGAAAGACTGTAGTGGTCGGAAGATTATCTTTGATTAGATGGTTGGTTGGTGAGTGTGAGTGTGATGAGGATGTTCTTCTTCTTTTCATCAAGGAGGATTCGCCGGTCGCCTTATATACCAACTTGACGATGGCAAAGACTTCTACCTGTTGGCCGATGTGCCACTTCATTTAGCCAGGGGACTCCCGTTGGCCAGCAGTCCCATCTCGTAAACATCGGGGACTGGCTGCCAGAGGCAAACTGCCACTCAGTGCACAGCATCAGCACTGCCGGGGGCGGCGAAGATCTTCTCGTAATGCCGACCGGGGTCACTTTTTGCGGACCCCGATTGACATCATGGGCCTCACTTGGTTGACAAAGTGGAGAGCCGGACAAATACGAGAGGAGCCTCACAAGGGCACAAGGGCTGCACCGCTGCAGGGCTCATGTGCGTTGGGCTGCTGAGCTTTCTTGGCGATGAACTGGCTGCCGTCCCAGCCACAGGAAACTGGAGACGGAGAGCACACAGAGACCAGCTGAACGGGACAGCCGGTGGCCTCGGAAGCCGCACGCCGCGAGGGGCGCCGATTGGTTCGGTTTGCTCGATTTAGCACCAGACCTTCTTTTCTCTGGAGGCCAACGGCCCACGGGACGGTTGAATTGGAGTGGTTGGTTGGTTTGCCGTGGCACTGCGAAGACAGACAGACTGCGCCCCCCAACCCTCTCTTCTCTCTTGCTCTCAACTCTGATTCCGTAGCGTAGCATCCAGAATTAATAGACACGGTAAGGACGGATTCCCGCATGTTAGTCCGCACAGCACACTCTGCCGCCATTTCCTTAACATAGGGCAGAGACTCGGGCAGTGATGTCACAAACAAACGACCAAAAGAGCCCCACGTCCCCTATTTTAGCCAAGAGGGTCCCTCTCTCGACGCTAGATTAAGGGGGGTAACGTAGCATGCCCAACATGACAACCGCCTCTTTTCTTCTTCTTGCCCGCGGTTTCACTCACAAAAGAGCCAATATCGAACGTCAAGTAAGGGCTGGGGCGAGGCAAGGAGGCAACAGAGTCCAGACGCTAGAATGATCACGGCGTGAGCTAATGCTCTCTTCTACGTGAAACTGACGCGGGCTTCTCCCCTGCGTGCCCTGCCTTCCGCCTTTTCTTCGATAACTCCGAACGGGAAAACCTTAACTATTAATAGCCCGAGTCACAAAAGCGGGCGGAACCGTCGCCCGACAATCGCTGCGCTTAACGTCCTAGAGTGACTGCTGACCAGATCTTTTTTGCTGTGCAATGCTAGGCAGAGGCTATGTTGTGTTTCCCCCAGTGGCCTAACAAGCGCCGGTCGCGCTCGGCTGACGGCAAGCTTGGAGGCGACTTGCTACCATGAGTCGTGCGCTTCCTCGGAAACCCGCCAGATCGTCGCTGCGCTACCCGCTGGAACCATTCTACAGGAAACACACCTTTATCGGGGTATCTCAACCCCTAGTGCGGCTGATGGGCGCGAAGTTGGTTTCCTATTCGTTGGGCCGTCCCTATTTTCTAGTGACCCTGCAGCACTCCAAGTATTCACGCCTGTTGTGCGATATGGTCTGATTTGAGCCCCATCAAATACCCTGGGGCCGCCTTCGGACGATCTGCTTGCTGTCCCCAGAACAATTCAAGTTGGGACGGGCATGGGGAGAGGGGAGAAGGGGAGGGAATTCCACGGAGGGACCCGTTGGGTATCCCGCGTCCCCAGTTTAACCACCTCGGCTCCTCCTCACTTTGATGTTTATTTTTTTTAATTTCTTATTCTTGTCTCTCGGTGTTTTCGGTGGAGACGAGGTCAACAGAAGACAAGCTCAGGGCGAGTCTGGAATTTTCGAGAAGAACGTTGGACGGTCGGGGGAATTACCCTGCGTGGTATGCCATTGAATCATATTGACGTCTCATTGAAGGACGAGGTTTTACACTAGTAATCATATTATGTATGCTCCCGCCACCTCGTGTTCTTTTCGCTGCTTCTTCACATTCACCAAGCTAACAGGCTGTCGCCGTCGCGATCCACCATCAGAAAGATCAACAGGTCGGTTGCAGCAAACCCCAAAAATAAACCAAACCTTGGGGAACCCTCTCTCTCCTCGATAATTTGCGCATCCAACCAGATACTTCGCTCACCGAGAAGAGGGCGATGATCAACCACAAAAACCCACCCTCTGGCCGAGATATCCAGACCCAAGATGGAGAGATAAAGCCAGCTGGGGGTTTGCTCCGTAAAAAAGTCGAAGAGAAATCTTCTCGAGTGACCGTTGCCAGCAACATGGACAGCATGATTCAGCAGATCTCGACGATCAGGTCAGCGAGTCAAACGTGCACATCCGCATCTCCAGAACTGCGGGTTGAGCTTATATGCGTTTAGTGTGATCATCCCTACAGCGTTCCTATCATAAAAAAACTCTGAATTTTGGGATGAGTCGAGCAGGGCACAACCAACCGGCTGACCGCCTTCGTCTGAAATCTCGATGTTTTTGCTTTTTGTGTGTGTAACGGTGGTGTTGTTGGTATAAGACATTGTGATATTCATCCAGCCGAGATTAATACCACCATGCTTTATTAACAGTACCGCCTCCCCGTGCAACCCCGCGGCAAGCAGCCAGAAACAAATCCTTTGTTATGCTGGCCGGAAAAGTCGTCTGCACTTTAGCCGGCCATGGGCGACAATATCGAACAAAATGCAATTGAAGATTTGTCTCTCTAAAAAGCTATCTGTTCAGCGATTTTGAGTAATGTTGGTGCGGACTGCGCCTATCGGCTGATGCTAAATTGAGAGAGGTCTATGACTAAGGAAGCCGGTCTACGATCAGGCGGCGCAGCACAGAATGGCATGCTGTCGGACAAACCGCGTCCGATGGACGGAAGCATGGCTCGCTTGATGAAACCGCTCACCCTGATATCCATTTCCATCGGAGGGAAATCCGGTGCTGCCAAAGTTAGCAGCGGACGATCCGTGCAGGCCGTCTAAACTGGCCTGCGATTATGCAAGGCCCTTGTGTGTGTGGGATGCCGTGTCGAGATGTGCAGGCCTGACAATTGTCGCTGCGCCTATGTTACCGCGGGAGGCCATTCGAGAAATGGAGTAGACGGTGAGAGTAGACGAAGTACAGATCATGCCAGTGACGCGACCGAGTCATTGTCGTGTATGAGTCCCGATGCAATGCGCACTGCTGTCATCGGCCTCCCACTCGTTGGTTCCGGGCCCGAAGCCAAATCCGACGGGTATCCGGACCCTGAATGCGTTGTGTCCCTAAGCAACACTACCTACCTCTGCCATACATCATGTGTAAAAGACTGACAGCTGAATTACGAGAAGCCTTCTGCCTGGACAAACCCCTCTCGTTGACAGGCGAAAACCACTAGCGGCGTCGATTCGACCACACAAGCAATTTGCTTGTTTGGAACGAACACATTGGGCATCACCCACCCGCTTATGTCCATCTCGAAGGCGGTGTAACCCGTGAATATACTGGTCAGAAAACAAAGCAGCACGCCGGGATTTACTGTGACGCTCCTCTTCAGCACCATCAACGCACCCAAGAAAATCATTTGACCACAACACTAGATTTGACGCGGCTTTCTTGAATTACTTAAATCACGAAAGGATCATCAGCTTTTATACAGTATCAAGATTCATCATATCCTTCCGTCCTCGGAGATCAGAGCAAGTGATATCTTAATTATATCTGGAGACTCAACAATAGCATTCAGCTGACCGTACTCCCATGAGACTAGATCTTACGAACAACGCAATGACATGCTTTAAGCTCCCTCTTCTTCGAATACCAATTGTCCTCCTCGAGACTTTCCCGTTTCTACGAAGTCCTTAGTAGGAAAGCAGCCCTCATGCGCACCTATTCCGCAGACAACAAATCTCTCCGCCATCCTCAACGATCCCCTTGCAAATCACGCTGATTTTGTTCCTTCAATATCCGATTCTTGTCGCTTGTGAAAGCAGGCCCAAACTTTGGGCAGCTTGCGGCAACAAATCAAGCAGACTTCAGGGAGATTCGACATCGTGGTTGATACTTGATGAAATGTTCTCTGCTTTGTGTTGAGCAAAGCAATATGGCGTTGCTCAATAAGTAGCACGATGTCAACAGACATGTGACTAACTGCAGCCGGTGGTCAAAAGATGACTTGCTGAAATCTTCCTTTCAAGCGATGTATGGCCTGCTCTCTCAATATAACTACGCTGTCCCTCAGTTGCTCTCTCCCTCCTTCAAGCCCTTTCCGGAAGGGTTCTGGCACACGAGATAAAGATACTCAAAGCCGGCTGTGGCCACCTCCGTCGATCCAAGCGAAGTGGAATGATCCAGTCAGCAAGCATCAGCCTGGCATCACCGACGCGGCTATTCGGGTTACTCACGAGATCGGAATGCAATGCGCTACAATGACTTCAATTCATCAACTATGGAATCCCTAGTCACACCTTCTCTAGCAATGCTATGTAAGAGGAATATCCTCCGCTCACACCCAATCAACCGAGATCACTGGGCAACCAAATGCTTGCTTTTGACTTTGTCCACTAGCTTTCTCACCGTCCCGGGATCGTTCGGTCCAATCAGCCCACCTATCCACCATTGTGATTTTAGCGCCAGGCCGTCAAGCAACTCAGGGTCAGCGCCCTTCTCTAGCAACCACTCTGCATACTCCCAATCTTGCGCCGCGCAAGCGTGCGCAAAGGCCGTAGTGTCATAACCACTCCCCTCCTGGATACGCATGCCACCGTGTCGGTGCGGTACCCACTTTACGTCGTTGACATCGCTGATGCCGGCGGCGAGAACATGTTCTGCCATCGGTCGGCGCTGAGAAAACGGCACGCACGCCCAGGCGCTTGTTCTAGGAATCTGGCTTGAGACGAGGCTGATGAGTGGCTTCGTGATCCGCGGCTCGGCGCCGGAAGCCAAGAGGAGGTCGACAAGGGAGATGTCTCCTAACTGAGCCGCAAAATCGACAGCATCGCCCCCCGAGCTCTTCAAAGGCAGTTCCCTTGGGTTTGCCACTAGGGACGCCTTTCCAATATCGGGGTTCGCCCCGTGCTTCAAGAGCAGCTCGACGAGTGGCCTATCAACCAGGCACCCCTTGTACACGAGCGGCGTCCGGCCTTCATCTCTGAGCGCGCGGCACCAAGCCTGGTTCGGGTGCCAACCCCAATCGAGGTAGACCTGTATGAGAGGCACGATGTCTTTTGCTGGTTCAGACTCGTCAAATATCGTGACATCACTAGGATACCTGGACTCGGAGCGTCTGTCAAACTCGCCCCGGCCAAACACATTGTTGTGAAGGAGAGTGCCGCGCTCGAGCAGATACCGGGCAACGGCCGGTTGGTTCCCGAAGGAAGCTTGTTCGAGGCCGAACTGCAAGACTGCCTCGCTCGGCTCGTTTTCACGGATGAAGGTGACTACGCGGTCAAGGAGGCCTTGTTCGCAGGCCACGTAGAAATGAAGTTCGTCGTCGTCGTCTTCAAAACTGATCAGATTCGCCGTGGAGGTATACTCAGGCCGTGGTAACTTCGGGGGGAGAGGTGGGAAGTGAGCCCCGGGACATATTGGCGTGGGATCGATATCGTAATTTACGGGTCGGCGGTTGATACGGTATCGCAACCTGTTGACTTCTTTCGTCTGACAGATTCGCTCCTTCATGCGCTCATTCTCCTGCGCGTATGTTGTCACAAAATTGTCTCCCATGATGACTTTGTTGAAGACGTAAAGTCGGGCCTTTCGGACGGCAAGTCTGGAGAATGGAATTGTGAAGCAGTAATGCAGAGGAAAGGAAGGATGACGAGAAATTTCCAAAGTAGAAAGCGAAAGAGGATGATGAAGCGCAGAAGTCAGGGATTTTGATTTCGTGAAGATAGGCAACAGCAGAGGTGCGGGGAAGGACACGTGATAGCCCACTCGACGTGATGGACTCACAGAAAAGGGACGGGCGGTTATATTTAGAAAGGTCCCTTTTCTTGGTCTGATATGCCGTTGGACCGTTGGCTTCATGCTGCACTCCTGAAATTGACAGTTTTGTTGGTGCTGTTGGTTGGGACATCGGTGAAAGAAAAACCCCAATGCCACCAAGCTTGCATTATCGGACCATTTTCGAGGAATAGCGAGCCCGTTTACATCTCGGCACCCCCAAAATATTCAGCACCCCCAAGAACCCCCAAATTAAGGTTCCATGTCGTGGTTTCCTTTCCTTGATTTTGCCAGCTTGTTGGGCCCCAAACTAAGGCGCCGCAGGTCCAGCCAGATGCATGCAGGTAAGTCCAACCTGCAGGAACAAGCATGAAAGTCACCACCCGGTTCCCTCGAAGGCCGCCTATGGAATTTGACATATTTGAACAGTGTGCAGAGAAGGCATATGCGAAGTCCTAAGTGGCCCTTACATGTACCTACGAATGACCTCGTTGGCTTGGCCGTCGAGTGGCCGATGCCCCCAATATCCCCCATCTAGTGGGATGTCATTCTTCACCCAACCAACTCACCCAACCAACATGAAACCCGAGCGTCAGTCGATGATTCTTTGGAGGATGAATCGAAAGAAACGTGAAAAAGGATATTTTAGATTAGGTGATGCGACAATTCACAGTGCCAGGAAAAAGATTTAAAAGGGTGCAAGAATGCCTCCTACTGTCTGTTTCGTCCTGTTGCCAGAAGATATCTCAAGCTCAGCATTGTGTTATAAATCTTTGAATCAGTTCACAGAAACTTTGCAGCAGCAATGTTGCTCTACACTGTCAGCACTCTGGCTTGGCTGCTAGTTGTCGGCACTGCACTCAGAAACGACCATCACAATCATGCCATTCGACAAGTTGCACCAAATGAGGCTGTAACTTGCCAGTTCTTGCACCAGAAAGAGCTGGGACTCTGCGGTCCATCAACCGGCGTCCCGACTCACATCGCTACAACGGTAATGCTCTCCGGAGTCGGTGTCTTATTCTATTGTTCTGCAGCACGCTCAGGAGCTAACGAGGTTTAGCCCAACGCTGGAGAGACCGGCCCGCCCTCCACCCCGGTGGAAACCACTGCCGCCTGGAATAGTTCTATTGTTGCGCAACCAGCCTTGACGACAAGCACCACAGTTCATGACGGTGTCACCAAAGAAGTCGTTATTATCAACGGAGGGCCTCTCACATCTCCGATAACCCTCCCGGCCCCATTGCCCACCAAGCTTGATCCTTCTGCAACAGAGGTTAGGTCGAGCGTAGCTTCTATCTCATCAGATGTCTCAATCGCTCTATCGACCGTCACCGCCTGGCTCACTCAACCAGAGCAACCGCGGGCGTCGGAAGCCATCAAAGCTGTTCAGCCTCTCGTCTCCATTGTTGGTGGCCTTACCAATAATATTCCAGGAGGAGTCATCGAAACAACATGCACAGCTATATCCTCGGAGGAAAGCGGCCTGGCGCAGAACTTGAGCTTCCTTATGTGCAGGCTGCTCGACATTCTCCGCGGTCTTGGCACAGGTCTCGTCGCAACTGATCCGTCACAAATCGACTCTGCCACAACAGTGGTTCGATCTGGTTCGGAAGAAGTGGCAGCAGATATCTCAAGCGCGGCAGCTAATGTTGGGGCTGGTGGAGCTCCGCTATCGACAACACCAACGGGAGTGCCACACACAGCTGCAACTCCCACCGTGTCGACCCCGATTCACAGCAGCACCGGGCGCGAAACCCCTCTCACGACAGATACGGCACCAAACCTCACCAAGATTCCAGAGCTTGCAGTGTTCCTAACCCTCACCGATGTGACTTACATAACACCGACGTACATCACAACAACATCGCCCGGAAGTGATCAACCCACGATAGTTCCAGGTACGTAACCAATGGTCAGTCGAAGTCAAAACCAACATTAGCTGATTCCTGTCAATAGTGATTGTTCCCTTCTCCGGCCCGCCCCGGATATGTTTTGGCTGCTACTTGTCATTCCCTCCGAACATCGCCATCAGCGTGCCGGAGTTCTGCATCCAGCTTTTCGGCTTGAACATTGGCAGTTGTCCTCCGTCTTCAGATACTGACGGAAAAGACGGGGACAACGATGAGGATCAGAACTCAGACTCGCAGTCCTCCACTACATCCACTTCTTCGTCATGTACCACCACTATTACTGCGACACACGAGAGCGTATTCTGCTCTGTGACGAAAGGTCAGTGGCTTGCTCCTGAATACATCCAATGATCAATCTCACTGATGGTGATAGCAGAATCTCCAACGGATGGTAGCCCAACAAAGACTCTCGGGTGCTCAACAGCCGCGTTTACCACAGTCACTGGCTGTTCCGGTCAAAATTCAGCAACCACTTCCACTTCGGAGCTGAGCACCCCGACAGAGTGGTTGTGTAGCCCGTCAACCTGCGGTGACACGGACTGCGCGGCGTCGAAGAAAAAACGTCGTGAGCTAGCGCCTCGTGAACTGCGAGAGCGCGGCGACCCCGAGCAAGGCGTTTGGCCCGATCCGAGTGACTATCAAAACAAACAAGACGCATTCATGATTGGGGAGACCTGGGAGATTGTCGATCCGCAAGTCTCTTTATCTTACGACGCCAAAGAGGTTAAACTGACTAATTTTGGTCATGGATACTACATGACTAGTCACAATTGGATCTCTTTCGAGGACAAAGTAGGAGCCATCTCTGTCCATGGGCTTTGGGGTGCACCTCTGTTGTGGTATTGTCTCGGAGAGGAGCGTGGGCGAGCCATATCTGGGAGTTCGCTTTCGCCAGCCCGATCGAGAATGACTTCACCGACAGAGCCATCTTCGATCTCCACTCAGGAGCCGGAACCAACGATGAGTTGACAGAATATAGAGAATGGGGACTAGATGACCTCAGATATCGGCCGGATGCCGGGGATCGCGGTGTAATCTTTGGCGATGGCACGCCAGCCGACGGAGATTTGCCAATTCAGGTTTACATCTTCACACCACGCCCTCGTCCTCCGGAGTCTGCGACGGACGACATTCGAAATGATCCCAACTACATGGCAGGATCGATTTTGTTTCCTGAAAGGATTCGGGATTTACACGCTCATCTATATGGAACCTTCTCAGCGACCTCGACGCAAGTGAAAGTCGATGTCATTGACTATGCTCCTAGAACTAAACCGGAGGCATGGGAGGGTTCAAAAAGCCGGCCGGTGACACCTGAGGAGTTGGGCGACAAAGACATCGAACAATCACGCGGTAAGTTGCTCATTCAGTACCAACCAGCTCCCGACTGCACTGGGAAGGCCAGCTGGCGATTGTGGGTTGAAGGAAGACCACTGGAAGGGCGCACTGCCAGCTGGGATCCTGCGAGCAACCAAATCTTTCAAGGCCAAGCTGCTGGCGGAGCTGCAGCCAAGCGACAGGCCTGCCCGATCCGATCAGCGACTCCCGATGGTACTTCGTCGGAGCCCTCTCAATAGACGAGCCTGCCTACTTCTGTTCCGACGACTATTCCGAAGACAACCAGATCTATGGAAACTCTTACTTCGTCGCCGGAGCCCGCGAAGACCACAACGTCACCGGCTGTCAAGGAAAGCACGACGGCTCCGCCTCCACCGAAGTCGACAACGTCAACCAAGCCTCCGCCGCCGAAGCCCACCGAGCAGGTTTTGATCGAGTTTGCGTTGGAAAAAGCTACCCCGTCCGAGCCGGGCCAAATTCCTAACTCGAGAGGCTCCTGGGTCATGTTCCTGAAGAAAGCGGACGACGCAAGCCGCAGAGAGTGCGACGACAAGAGGATTGGCCTGAAGGCCATTGGCACAGTACTTCCGCTTTTGGAAGATTCGGGCGACACAAAAACCTCCGACAACTTATCGTGGCCTCCTACTTTTGAGGCTGATTCCGGGGTGGAAATTTCTGGCCGAAAGCAGTGTAGGTATAACGAGAAGAAGGACGGTGCGGGCACTTTCGTCTGCGATGGGATTGGTTCATTTGACTGTATCAAGGATGAGCAGTCTAACGGTCCGAAGACTTGTGGCGGGTTGCCTCAGCTTGTCTACTATCCCAAAGTCAGATGCTTGTTGCCGGTTGCTTAGGTGCTGATGAAGGAAGTTGCGTAGGGGACCTGAGAAAGGGTTGATTTGGGGTTGGACTTTGGAAGGTGGATCTTGGTTTTGATTTTTGATTTATGGATTTCCTTTCCGGTTGTAACGTCTGGAGCGACAGCAAACTGTCTCTTCGTGCCTTGTATCTTGATAGTTGTGTATCAATGTTATTATCTCGATGCTGCTAGACTTGAAATTTTGATATGGTGGTGATTTATTCGCAATCTCGTTTTGATAGTCTTTGTTAGCTTACCCACTCTTTAGATGAGTGAGATTGCAAGCTGATGTCTAAGGTATGTATGAGCCGCAACACTAGCGCTGACCAAAGTTCGACGACATCTCCTTAATAATGTATGAACTCATGACGAATGGTCGTTAGTAAGAAGCCTTTAATTTCTGTGAGTAACAGTAGAGAACTTCTCATCCTGTGGTTGCTCGTCAAGAGTCTGGGTCCGTGTCTTGACACTTCATTTCCTCCACTATGTCTTTACAATCTATGCCCCGCAACTAACGCCTAGTAGCTGTGTAAAAACATGCTTGCGGCTCGATGGAGATCAATACTCTCAAGTCTCGAGATCTTGGGGTTGCTGTCGTCTCTACAGGGATCCTCCGCCCTACTCGGAGGGTCCAGACCGCTGCCATTCCAGACGGGACGCACGGATGCGGATACTATTTCCACCGTAACGGCGGAAGTCTACTTATCCAGTCTATCCCGCTCGGGGAAACCTCGCCTGCATCGGCTTGGTAGGTGGACATTTTAATGCACCTGCAAGGGTGCCTTGGTGTCTTGGGAAGCTGTACTATGCAGTAGCCAACAGATAAGAAACTATGGCTATTGAGCGAGCCTCTCGGTTCCCATCGAGCACCGACCGCCGACTGATTTCTAAGCCAAGCCTACCATGTCGCAATCGCCGGCCCCGCGTCCCCGCGGTTTTCCTAGAGGGGTTTCCCCTCATGTGAAGAAATCCATCACGACATCGATTCTCCAATGGTGCAACATCTTTATCTCATAGAGCCATTGGTAATCAGTTACTCAACTTCGATAACATAAAACACTACGCTGCCTCACCATCGACCTCGTCAACAGCCAGCCAAAGCTCCAAAATCCAAGTATCGACATAGCTCATCAATTCGTAAACCTCTCCAAACACCTCACAAACGACCCCGCAATGTCCTCCGCGCCCAAGATCAAGCTGTACACCAACCACGGCTGCCCATGTATGTGAACTTCACACCACCAGTCGACTAGCAACTCCTATCATCCTCGTCACTTGGCACAAGCCCGTTATTCACGTACCTGAACACCCTCGTGTGAGATGAATTAAGCATGACCCGTCCCTCGAGACGGGGTGGCACACACTCAAGATCATGAACTGATTCAGTGCAACCAACCACACAGGGGCTCACCGTGCGCACATCGCTCTCATCGAGCTCGGCCTCCCGTACGAAGAGGAAATCATCGATCTCGCCGTCCCCCGCACGGAGGAGTACCTCAAAGTCAACCCCCGCGGCCTGGTTCCGTCGCTCTCATACGACGGCGAGATCATCACCGAGTCAGCCGTCGTGGCCCAGTTCCTCGCCGACGCCCACCCTTCGCACCTGCTGCCGGCATCCAACTCTAAGGACGGCGCCCTCCGTCGCGCCCGCATCAACTTCTTCGTCGATGCGTACTTCTCCAAGGCCAATCCGCTCATCTTCAAGGTGTATACGGCCAAGTCGCCCGCCGAGGTTGACGCCGTCGCCAATAGCTTCGTCGAAATTATCGCGAAGGAGGTTGAGCCTCTCCTGAAGGATGCTGCGCCCTACTTTGGTGGCAGCGACAAGCCTACTCTGGCTGAGGTGAGTTTTACAGATCTGCAGCTCGGGGCTACTTTTGCCGACAGCACGCTCCCTGAGGCGGGAACTCTCTGGTCACATGAGAGATGCTAATGTACCGATACAGGCTTTGACTGGATCGTTCACCCTAAGACTCTTCGCATTCTCCCAGCATGAGCTGCTCCCGCCGAGCCTCCTTACATCCTTGGAGAAGAGGACCCCTAATTTTTACAAATGGGCACAGGCCGTGAACAAGACTCCCAGTGTTACTCACATCTGGGATGAGGAGACGGTCATTGAGAAGACGAAGTTCAGGATTGCCAAGCTACGAGGGGCTAGCAATGGTAACTAGAGTTCCGCGATGTATTCGTATTTCAGAAGGAACTTCAAGCTCATTGGAGCCGGGAAGTCTAAGCCATCTAATGTCATCAAGGTTCTAAATTACTTTCGTTCATCACTCGACTTTGAGTTGATAACACGAGTTTTTATGCCCGAATAATCGCCGCTAGTCTTTGACGCAGTATGGTTGGTTGAATCTTCAACATGGAGGATGGGAGGGAATTTCGTATAAGTGGCTGTCGCGTGAAAAGAAGGGGTCGATCATACCTTGTTCAGATCCCCATGACCGAGTTGCCATCAAGTTGGCTGCGTCTTGTCGGGGAACATCCTGAACATTTCTAGTCCGTGCCCCTGAAGCCTTGGCCAACGGTTGGAGATATTCTGCTCGATGGTTTTACCGTGCGGCATGGAGGGCGGGAAATTCACCCGTCAAGTCATGTCATCGTGAGTCTCGACTGATTCTCGACTCTTTCGGCGAATAAGCCTCTCTTTGTATTGATCATACTCTTGTTCTGCCTTTTGCGACATACGACTTTTGACAGGACCGAAAAAGACTTGATTCACCGTTGCATCGTAAAAACTGAGATCCCGCGCACGAACTCAGCTCTCAGAGATCGCACAAGAATTCAGAGTTCATATGCAGAAATAAGGCGATGTGAGAATTGATGCTGTCGCATATTCACACCGGAGGCAGCCACGTCTGTCGGAAATGCTCACGAAAAGGGAACTGTTCCTCCGAGGACTTTCATCGGCCCAGCATGTGCGGTGCTGAAGCCTCCGCAGCTTGCATGGAGCATCGTCTCGGAGTTGAAGAAATTCTGCTCCCACATCACCGAAAGCCACGAACTACGAGATCTGTGATCGTCGGGTTGAGTGGGCTTGGCTTCCAGAAGGGTAGGAGAACGGGATGAAGACCGGGTTCTGCTAGGAGTCTTGAAGTTTGCTCAGGATACCATTGCGTAAGTTGAGTTCATCGGGATGTTTGTGCCCAGGTGATGAGGAAGGAGAGTGTCTTGGCAAGTTTGTGAAGCGGAGGCCATACAGAAGGCTTGAGCAGGAGGTGAGCCGGGCTTGTCATCGACCCCTTTGCCCGATTAGCAGGGCGAATAGGAAGTGAGTGCATGCGGACATTGACAGCGCGGTTTCGAGTAGGGAAGAAGAATATCAGTCCAATGCCGTTGGGATGCGTCAGTTTCGTCGCTCGTCAGAAACGGCTCCTGAGAGGATAGTTGGCTGTCGAGAACAGACAAGAGCTAGAAGAAGAATGCGGGAAGATGGCGGAGTCTAAATAGAGTTTCTGCTTGAGCCACAGACTAAACGACCCCGCTTACATACTGCCTGCAGAACTAACTCGTGTGCGTAGACGCTTGTGTGGTCGGCAGTTAGTACGAGGTGTGCTTGGCAGCCCTTCTCGAAGCCGGTCTCGAAACACCAAGTGTGAAACATCACAGCGTTCACCCCGGAGCTGCATCCGGATGGAGACTAGGATCGCGAGCGGGGAAGCTGGGCCGGGACCAACATACCTGACGCTGTACCAACCATAACCACAGACAATACGCACAATATGTCCAGTTATGCACCAGGTTGTAAGTATTCATGAAGATGACGGGCACGCACGGTTCGCTTGGATAACTCGTCTCCTGATCGGCCCAGTGGGAGATGGGAGAGCTCAGGTTCCCGTGAAACATGACAACCGACACCATGGTTGCTGCATGCACGCTAGAATCGCACGTCCGAACTCTAAACTCCCCTATTGGCGATGTACCGGCATCCAAGCCGAGCGTTGGCTACCTATCTTGCGGTGGCGAGGCAACTATCATGCGGCGATGCTCAACGGTAGTCATTCGTATGGTAACTTGGTGTAGAGGCACGAATCACATACACACCATCTCGACAATGTGCGCACAGAGACACACTAGCGCACACGCATCCTTCGTGCTCACATCACCCACACACATCTACCGCTTCTCGAGTTTCCATCCCATCTCATCCCATAACTTCCAAACCCCCAAAACCTGGATGAATACGTTTGCTGAAGGTGTAGAGGAGAGCAGAGTGAGAGAGAGAGGAGCTTTGTCCTTCCCTGTCGGTGTCCCCTTCCGTTAGTGCCCACCAGTATGCAGCCCATCTGGCATCTGAAGCAAGACCAGTTATCCTTGACGTGTCAAGGCTCGAAGGCGAACGGGTGTCCGGGGGAAGGGTTGATAACGACTTACCCTCCCCACTCATGATGCATTCTTAGGTCTCCGCTCGTCAACATCCTTAATTCAATCTACGGCGTTAGGTTTCGATCCTTTCCAACTTCCGGGGAGATAAGTTACATGCCGCCCGGAGCGGCGACTTGGCGACATTAGCTCCCCTGCCCGCACGAACTTCGAGCACGCAGCCAAGGGGGCCCACTCTCTTTGGACTCTTTGGTTACATGGAGTGGTGAGCGAGTGGCGATAGCAGATCAACACCGGTCGATATGCGGCTCTCCACATCGTCGACGGCCTTTAATGGCCTGGGATGGATATTGTTTGCGCTTTCGATGTTGGGTATCGTCGGGGCGAACGGACAAGGCTTTCATATTGTTGAGCACCAGCTGGTGTCGCGACAGCTACCAGATCTGAGTAATATCTCAACATGCGGCGTGAGTATTTCTCGAACGAATATGCGATACCACTACTAACATTCCGTCGAGTTGAACTGTCTGGTTCAGTCCATCACCGGCTCGGGCTGTGACCTGACGAATACGACTTGTTCATGTGCTAGTTCGCAGCTTGGCCAGCTCGCCGCGAGCTGCTTGATCGCGAATTGCACTATGCAGGACTCATTAGGTATGATGATGATGCTCGGTGTCGAGGGGTCTTACAAGCTAACAGGGTCCAGATCTGGCAAAGCTTCAAGCCAGGCAATGTAACTTGCCGCACGAATCCCAGACCACGAAGATGCTGGCCATTCTGGTCACAGTCTACGTTACCGCACTCATTGCCATCGGCCTACGACTTATCGCAAAGAGTTTTGCAAAGATATGGAGCACAGATGATGCTTTGATTGTCGCTGCCATTGTAAGTCGAAACAGGGCTAACGAGCTTGAGAATCACGAGCTGACGAAAATATCAGGTAATTGCAATTGCGCCGTTCTCTCTTGTGATCATAAGTAAGTTCCCCGGTTGGAATTTATATACTTAGGCGCTGACAGTGTCCAGTGGCTACGATGGGATTCGGGACACATCTTTACGACCTGCAGTCCGGACAACTGACGAAACTATTGCAATTGTTATATGCCGCCGAGATCGTTTACGTCTTCGTGCTTCTGTTCGCGAAACTATCTCTGGTCACGTTCTACCTCCGCATATTTACGGTACCCAGGTTTCGGATGGCGGCCTACTCTTTGATTGCATTCCTTGTGCTCGGCCAGGTCATTATCGGATTTCTGACCATCTTCTCGTGCCATCCGATTGAACTCTTTTGGAACAAAGACATTCACACCGGTGGCTGTCTCGACATTAACCAACTGGCGTATGCCAACTCAGCTCTCGCCATTCTTCAGGACCTCATCATACTCGCCCTGCCGATAGCAATGCTGCCGGGCTTGCAAATGAACAAGAACAAGAAAATCTCCGTCGCTGTGATCTTCCTTCTCGGCTCTGTCGGCTTCATATCGACCATCATCCGTCTCCAAGTTCTCGCGGTATTCGGTAACTCGATCGACCCGACGTGGGACTACGTTCCGGTGGTTTGGTGGACGACGATCGAGCTTGGTGTCGTCATCGTCTGCGCGTGCCTGCCCATGATCCGCAACCTCGTGGAGAAGTGGTTTCCCAACTTCAAGCTCTTCAAGTGGTCCTCGCCAAAGCCGTCGAAAGACAGCGTGGGATCCTCTTCGGTCGGGACCGACGACAAATCATACAAGATGGGGCGATATCAAAAGTTTGGCAGGAGCACCAGCCCGCCGCAGTTCAGCGACAACTACGTGCGTGATCACATCGGGGGGCCCCCATCAAAGACCGACGAAATTTCTCCGACAAAATATCGAGATATGTACGCTTACGGCGGATCTAAGCCTAAAGTTTTGGAGGACCCCATGTCACCACCTCAACCATACGATCTCTCATGGAGGTCGACGAATCCCTACGGAATATCTGGCGAAAATCCGTACGCCGTTGGAAAGACGAATTACAGACTCAATATTGAAATGTTGGAAAGAAAAGACAGGAATTTTGATGAGGAGCTTCCTGACATTCCTGAGCATCCTGAACAAACTGAGGTGGAGTACTACGGTCAAGCAATTACGACGGGGGAGCACCCACAACCATCGCGATGTTCTCATTGCGGGAGGTCACGCTGCGGCGACATATGATCCTTGTAAAACAGTCTCATTGTAATATCATAGATACCAAATGTGTTTGAGTTTATCTGCATAGCTTACAAGTCTATTTCAGACTACCTTTATGTGCTGCTCATTTGAATCAATGCCGTTCCGTCGGAGGTTTGTCAAGAAACCGGCGCCGGACCCCGCCTTCGCGCCGGGAGCAGTCCGGGGCGCTCCGGGGTCAACCCGGTTGTTGATCGGCTCTTGAATCCTAATGCGGCATTGCACTCGGCCATAATACCGACAACTTCTCCTATCTGATCTTCGGAGAGAAGGATAGATAGCCTCGTTTACCGTCCCACTCTCATGGTGCTTATCTCCAAGATTGCAAGGTTCTTATCACATGCGGGGATCCAAATGCAACGTAGACACCGACATTCCATGACGCTTCAGCTGCAGCCATGAACGCCTCATTCAATCTCCACCAATTCTCACTAGAATTCTCGTCCACCACTCCTAGGAGATACAAATACCGCCGAATGCTGCGTCTTCCATGAACCACCATCAACACCAGCTTTGACAGCGGAAAGATGCACCAGCATTGACCCGAGTTTCGCCACTCCCGCCCGTGGTACAACCGCTATCCCCAAACAGGTCACCTCCGAAGCCGCATTTGGCCGTTTCCTGAGCTTCGCGTCGCATCTTCCCGCTTCACAGGACCACGTGAAACATGCGCCTTCTCTCCACAAGGCTCAGCACGCTCAGCCAGCTGTTGCTGCTGTTGCTGCCGTCGGTAGGGCGATGCTGTGAACAGCAGCTCTGCGAACAGCAGCAGAAGCACACCTGCAGCACCTGCGGCAACTCGAAGCCGCAGGTCCCGATGCCCGCCGCCCTCCCGCAGTGTCTTCCCCAGGAGTGGACAACGTGGACGACGGACGATGGGGTTGATGCCTCGACCCGCGCGTACTGGATGCGGCAGGCAAACCTCGCATTGCCGAACCCCTGCCCGTTCGCGGCCTTTGGAGCTGTTGTTGTGAACCACACGGCCGGTGGCCTGGGGGAGCTGGTCTGTACTGGCGCGAACAACAACCAGGGCTCAGGCAACCCGACGCTTCATGGTATGCAGAGCAACATGTTATTACAACTGCCGTGAGAGAACAATGCTGACTGGTAGCAGGTGAGATGGTAGCGATCAATAACTGTTCAGCCATCTTCACGGATCCTCAGGGACGTTACAACATGACGCCCGCAAATGCTCTTCTCGCGTTCGGGGATCTGACGCTCTACACCAACGCCGAGAGTTGCCCCATGTGTGCGTCGGCAATCCGCTGGGCTGGGTTCAAGGAGTACGTGTATGGTACGAGCATCGATGCCCTCGTCGACATGGGCTGGGGTCAGATCACTGTCTCTTCAAAAGAGATCTTCAACCAGTCTTCTAGCCTCTCCAGTGAGACCGGCTTCCTTGGTGGCGTCTTAACGAATGAGACGGACGGGTTCTTCAGCTGGCAGTTCCGTCCAAACGCGACTTGCCCGCAGGGCTGCTCTCGGGCGGCGAGCGGCCGTTGTGCGCCTGCATGAGGATGCCGAGCCGGTGCCGCGTGTCCAACCCCGCCTTGTGAGGCAGGAATAAGATAGACAAGACAACACTTTACTTGGCATCGGAGATGATTCTGTTTTCGACATCGTGAAATCCCCCAGACTCTGATTTAAGCTCTCGGCAACGCCAGCTGATGCGTTCGTAAAGCGTCTTCACCGCAGAGCTATGCCGCATCTGCGACAAAGTCAAAAGCAAGGCCAAAAAGAGAATGACTGAATGATCCCAACCTGATTTGAACAGATAACCTGAGCGCTGTCAGCAACCTATCACCATGATGAGGGTGTCATGAGGGGATCGAAACCCCGGGGTGTAACTTACCTTTCGATCTGGAGTCGAACGCGCTACCGTTGCGCCATAGGACCGTTGAAGGGAGAGAGGGTATCGTGGATTGTGAGCGGGCAATGCTCGTGGGTCATTCTCGTGATCAGGGCGAGCCCCGCATGCAAGAGGGTCTGCAGGCTCGTCTAGACTTAGCGTGTTGATGTGACGGATCTCAAAGTCGAAGTTTCTTTTGCATTCTTCAGTTTGTCCGCGGGTCTCTACAACAACTAGACATCCCATACGGCAAGGACTAAGGGATGAACAAGACTGGCCCAGGAGAGCCTGTGGAACATTTTGCTCTGTTTCACATATCCTACAACACTGAGCTGAGACGGGAATGAATTGAGTGAGCGTAGCGGTTCATTCAGCGTGAAATCTTCTAGGCGGTTTGATCGCAGAAAATGAAATCTAAGACAATGAATCATAGATTCTCAGGTGCCGTGAGAGATCGTTGCTATCCATACAAGTGCTTTTCCGTTCTTCTAGGTATTCATTAAGATATAGACAAATAGATAGATACTCCTTTCTCAAACTACGCAAGACAAATAAATGTCGCTTCTAACTAATAGGCAGAAGAATAATATTAGCATGCTAATTTGCTAATCAGGCAACAGAACGTAAACGCATCCTATTCATTACGTTTTATTGTTACTACTCTATCTATGTCATAAAAATTTCTTGAGAAAAAAAAAGAATTATTATAACTGCTTGCTTGACGTTCAAAAATGTCAGGAGGGCTCAATCGGGGATCGAACCCGAGACCTCGCCCATTCACGCTGTGCGCAAGGGTTGTGAAGAACACAAGCACCCGAAGGGCGAATCATACCACTAGACCATTGAGCCGACGTCGGCTTACAATCCCTGAGGGACCGAATGCGCGGTGGATGGCTGTGGCGCAAAAATTGTGCACTATGTTAGACAACTGGCTGACAAGCTTATGTGCCTGCTATCAGGTCGCAGTCGTAGACTCAAACGCGCTCCTTCAACATTGCCGAAGACTGGACCGCAACAGCTTCAAAACGCCGTCGGAGAAAGTCTGTTTACTCGGAACAGAGTTCTGTTAGAGCCTGCCGAGATTGGTCCTTGGGGTAGGATGCAAAGTCAACTCTGGTGATAGTGCGGAGATAGCTTCGGACACTCGCCAACAACAGGAAACCTGTTCGTATGAATTCCAATCAGACAACGAGAAACCTCAACTCACCGCTGGAAAATCTTGCGTGGCCTTGGCCAAACGACGGTTCTGTCAGTGCCTAACCGAATTACTGATTTCTTCCCCCTTGCCGCGTATCTCTAACCGAGCCAGAGTTGATGCCTTTCTGGACTGGACCTGGCAGTGGGACGCGTGCCGGGCTTGTGCACGCGGTCACTTTCCCCATCGTTTCCACATCGCCAAAATAACCTATGGACCAAGCTCTGGACTCACCAGCCTGCTGGTACCGTTGACACAGGGACACTGAGGGAATTGGGATAGTCCGGAGTCCGGATACGTAGTCGATTCGATGAGCCGATCAACGAGATTGGGTTGCGCGGAATGCGATTCCTGGTGTTCATTGCCGTATTCGAACAGAGTTTAGTAACTTTAGTTGCGAGCTCAGAAAAACTCGACCGAAGCGACCGAATTGGCCGACGGATTCGGCGACAATGGAGCGAGGGGATCAACGCCCACGTGCTCAGTTTTCCTCACCCTCAGCTGCCAGAATTGATTGACTTCATCTCACTGAAAACGTAATCATCTCGCACCCATTCGCTAGGGGCGGTCCTGGAACTATCCGACCCCCGTGGGAAAGCTGGAACCACATCCGGGACCCCTGTTTTGGCAACGGTCGAAGCGCTTAGACGACATTTTAGCGGTGGCAAATTGGGCAGACTGGCGACTGGCGCCTAGCGCAATCAACTCAACCAACTTTCATGTCGACACGGTGGATTTCCTTCGAGAAAACTCGCGGAAAACAGATCAGATCCGGCTGTGCGCCGACCATGGAGACGGATCAACGTCCTCCCACTTGCCTTCGAAGCTAGGGGTTCCCGAGAGCGAGGAAACCCTTATCCCTGCCCCGCGACATGGGACGTTCAGACTTGGACAAGGAAGACAAAACTCGGTCCGTGATAGGAAACCTGCGTTGCCAGATGGACAGTTCATATCAAGCCGTAAACGAGTCTCTTACTGCAAGAGCTGTATATTCGTAGCCCTATGAACATTTAGCATCTGGGGTTCTGTCAATATACCTGAGACAGAATTTATTAACAGCTCCAGCGGACATCGCTGCTGATCGCGGCATTTGCGAGGGCATTATGCAGATCTTGTCAGGGTTGCCCAAGCCTCTGGCTCGGCGAGAGCGATTCGTTGCAGCCGCCATCAAGCGGCAGAACTCGCCTTACAACGCCTCGCCAGGCACTCGTGGCTTGTATAAAAATGCTTGTAATACGACCCTAATCTTACCCTGACGCCCGGACGCCAAGAACATGGAACTGCATGCAGTTGTGGTGCCTGAACAAGGTTCATGACTAGTGTACGGTCCAACGACAGGAACCACTGCACAACAGCTTTTCTTCGTCCGAATAACATGAATAAATCCAATATAGAGTAAATTGAAATGTTTCTATAGAAGTTCATCTGATATAGTTCACTTGACTTTTTCGAAAGGTCTGCCCAAGCCGTTCTTCCTCTTTGGTCGTCAACGACGATAGCCTCCAACGGAGTGTGTTCCGAGCGCACTCGCAACGGCCCCAGGCGCAACTGGAGCGGGGATAGAGTTACAGATGTGGAAAGTCGTGAGCCCCTTCTAATAACATGGGAGTTTCTCGGTGGGTTTCGTCTCCCCTTTCCGGCTAGGTAACCTGGCGCGACATGCAAGGAGTCGACATCTTGATATTGCACCCCGTCTGGGGTGGTGGGCAGACAAGAGCAGTCAAAAGGGGGCGCCCTGCCGTCAAAAGACAGACCCCAATGTATTATGTGTTTGGCCGGATGCCCGTCATGCCTCACAACAGTTGCATCTTGCCTCGTACTCGCGTTTTCTCGTGATGTTGTTGCCCTCAACGCCCTGGGCGGCGCTCCTGCTGGCCAGCGTCTTTTCTCCCGCCGTGAAGGCGGACGACTGCTCAGTCGACCCGTTAGTATTACCCATAAAAGTAAGAAAAAAACACATCTCATGAGTCATTCGCTCACTTTTTACGGCTCGTCTGTTTCTCTTCTTTTGGTGTTTTGGTGGGCTTGCTGTGTGGTCGTGGAGTACTGACTTGGCCCCCCGCAGAACGTTACCTTTCCGAATGGCATCGGTGCCAACCGTGGCGTCAAGCTCACGCTTGGTGGCCAGGTTCAAGGCATGCGCATGTCAACTATTCTTAACAATACGCGAGTGAGGAATATTCTGGATTGCCCGAACGAGGACACCTTGGCGTTCGTCGGCTGCCAAGGCGCATCTGGCAGTGTCTATGATACATCAAAAGACACCTTCACTCAAGTTTACAACATCAAGGACTGGAATGTCTCGTAGGTGGCCTATTCCAACGCAGTGCATCGTTCATTGCTGACATCTTGCACAGAGTAGTTGATGCACAACCTGCTGATGGCGTCACAACCGTCCTCCACGGATACGACACCGCCAACTTCACGGATGGCCCGGCAGTGGTCTACGGCTACCCTTTCGAAATCTGGGCGGACTATGACTCCATGAACAAGAGTGCTCTGGCACTTGGTCCCGAATCTTCCACGATTGACCTGCTCGTCGACCACAAGATCGCACCGACGTCGGCTTGGAGCTTGGATTACGGCTCAACCTCCGAGCTCTACCCCCGTGATGGCCAGCTTGTTTTCGGCGGTGTCAACGAAGCGCGTTTCAACGAGACGAAGAAGACCGAGTTCAACATGTGGGGAGCGGGCGCGTCTGTGCCGTGTCCTCTGCAGGTTCTCATTTCCGACATCGTTCTGACGAACGAAGACGGCGACCACTCGCTCTTCAGCGACATCGGCACACGAGTTTCCGCCTGTATCGACACGGTTCAAAACGACTTCACTTTCACTCCGAACATGTTTTCCCGATTCCAAAATTTCACCAACCACACCACCACATTCAACGGTACCACATACGGCCAGTCGACGTATCCATCCAGTCTCGAGTCGATGATCGGAACCCTTACGATTAAACTTACAAATGGCTACACCACTGTTATTCCTCACTACGAGCTGGTTTCCCACGAGCGTGGAACCGACTCTCGCGGCAGATACGCCGTTACGAACAACACCCATATCCAGGCCACCGTTGGTTCCGGCTTGAGCGATTTAGGCAACAATATCCCTATCCTTGGTGGTGTCTTTCTCTCTCAAAACTACCTGCATGTTGACTATGCCGCGGGCAAGTTTTGGCTGAGCCCCCAAGTCGCGAATGGCACATTGGCAGACAACATCACATCAACTTGCAACGGCACGAGTAGCGGTACCAGCGGAGGAACTGCGATGGGTGTGAAAGTCGGTGTACCAGTAGCCATTGGCGCTGCCTTGATCTTCTTTGTTGCGCTCTGGTTCTGGCTGAAGAATCGTAAGCGAAACCCAAATGCAGCCGGGGTTGCTGGAACGAGGGCCATCCCTCGATCAGAAAAGCGGGACGCCCCAGACTCCAAGTCATCGACAACCAGGTTTGCTGGGTACCAAAACTACCACGCCGTAAATCCAGATAATCACATGGAGCTCGAGGGCGACATGGGCGCAAGGCGAGCAGAGCTAGAAGAGCCCGCGCCTGCATATTCAAGAGCGTCGGAATGGCCCCGCATGAACTCGATACAGGGAGAGAATATGACATATTACTCCCAATCACCAGAGGAAGGCGAAAGTTACGAGTTGGCGGATACTTCGCCAATGCCACCACAGCCGCCGGTATTGGCAAATCGGCCGCCCCCGAGGAGGCAAGACACTGCGGTGTCTGCCATCAGCGACCGTGACAATTTTACACAGAGTCCGACTGCGTTACGAAAGCAGATATCTAATATCGACGACATGGTGTCGCCAACTAGTACACGGGCAAACAGTACGAGACGTCCTTTTTAGCGTATTGGATAGACGATTAATGATAATTCACTTCTTGAGGCAACACATTTGGTTTAATGACACTCGCGCTGTGGAACGATACTTGAAATGATGAGGTTATTGCCTGATTAAGTCGATATTGTTGGGACTATGATGATCCTCCAAAAATGTCTAAAATGTGAACACACCGTCACTTGGCTGTTCTCTTGAACGTGTTGATCTAATAATACATATCGAACATGCCGCGCTGCTGCAAAGCCGACATCACTGCAATCCAGATAATAATGCCCAGTACAAACCCCCATAGTGACAACATAGCCATGCTCTTCGACGAACGTCCAATGACCATTGCGAAAAACATGGAGGCCGAAAGGATCATGATCCACAAGAACACACCGCCTTTGTAGGTGATAAGAAGAGAGCCAATTACAGTCAATAAGCACCAAGTCGTTGTCCACCATCTCCAGCTCTTGATCCAGCCCCAGAGGCCTCCCCACACGCCATACATGGCCGGTGATCCTGCCTTTTCTAGTTCGATAGTTCCGCCCCTGAGACGCTTCTTGATCTCTTCAGAGAGCTGGTCGTGGGTGAGGTCGTCGGGATTGCTTTCCTGCAATTCTTTCCTGATAGCAGCGGCAAGCTCCAGAACCCCCTTGAAGCCATTTGGCTTGTCGAATCGACCACGCATTCTCATGGTCATATGAGATTTGACCCACATCGCTGACATTCCAAGGGTCCATAGAATCAACAGCAGTAGCATGATGAAGAGTTGGATATACGAGAAACCCCATTGATACGTTTCTCGAGCCGAGGCGTTGATTTTGTCTATTTCCGTCACAGGCTGGCACGTGCCGTTTGATCTGATGTAGTTGAGGTCGTACGTGTCGTTCCCCATGTTGTAGGTGTATGTAACCTTGCTTCTATCGCTAAATGGCTGTGTGTTCGTTCTCGGATCTGTCCAGTTATTGCCAAAGATTGTTTTGTACCTCTCCGGAAGGTAGAATGCCGAAACATTCAGCGTCGGGGATGACAGAGTCTGATTCATGAAGGTCGAATTGTTGTTTTTGAGTCCAAAGAAACCGTGCTTCTTTGTATCTATACGACCACATCAGCATTCTTTCTATAACTTAGATCGCTGCGTCGGCCTCACAATTGGAAACGCTTCCATGCAAAGAGCATCGGCAGTTGAGTGGGTAACGCTCTTGCCACTGCTTATTGCGTTCTTCGTTGCTGTATTCCTGATCCTCCTCGCAGTTGGATGAGCCGTAATAGCTCCAACTGTACCACGAATTGGGATAGTATCCGTCCAAAGTATTGCCTAGGAGTTGTTCCGCTTCAAGCTGTTAGTTATGCTGCTTGATAAGAACAGTTCCAAAGCTCAGAATTGGAATGCTTACTGTCGTAGTTGCTTCTCGCAAATGTGACTGGATAATCTTTGGTTAGATTGACTCGGTCTCCGTCATGTATGATGTAGGCAATCATATCGAAATCCGAAAACTTCAGCATTTCTCCGTCGGGGCCCCTGATGAAAGCACCGCTGTTTGCTTGATATCCGGACATCGCGCTACCAAGCGTAGGAAACAGGAGGATAAAAGTCGCAACCAGGACCATGAATATCATGGCGAATCGTGAGCGTAGCCCGTGAGAGCGGCTGAAGTCTCGCATCAAGTACCAAGTAGACCAGAAAGTCGGTGCCCCGTCTAGGAACACAGTCCAAAACGTCTCATAGGTAACCGGGCTGACTTCCATTGATGTGGTGACGTAGTCGGAGAAGACACTCCAAGAGACCCAAGCCAAAAGAGCCTGGCCCCCACGGCCAAAAACCTATGAGCTGTCAGATGCTTGCAGAGTAAGCTGGAGAGGCAACGATTTTACCACGTCCCACGCAACATCAACAAATTTGGCATTTGCGAAAGTCATAGTTCCCCATGCCATTGTGATCTGGAAGAAGCCGGAGGCAGCCCACCAGTCATACTCGTTCATGAAAATGTTAAAGCTTCCATCTGGCTGACATGCGGTGTTGTCTGAGTCCGTAATGGTCTGGGGCTGCTGGATGACGACACTCATTAGAACCCCAAGGCCAGAAATCCAACCAAGGAGGAACAACCAGCTGATCGCAATGACCCAATTGAAGTCTATTAAATCCTGCACAGCGGCGATGACAGCCTCCTTCCAAGCTTGTTTGTCCCATAGCTTTGACCCCAGGTTGGCGCATCGGTGTTTGGATCGCGCGGTCTTCTTGCCAAGTGAGGAGCTGTCGTCGATGAGAAGCGGGGCAAAGGATTTCGTGGAGAGAACGGCACTGAAGCCGGTCGACGTTTTTGAATCAGAATTCATCTTCGACAGCTCTAGTGGGATTGAGGAGTCTCAATTTTGTTCGATACCTCTGTGACGGTGCTGTCATGACATGGCTTGGATGAGCGTACTTGACCAAGAACCGAACACTAAGTGAGTACGGAGTAAGCTGCAGAGGAGAGGGGTCAGTTTCAATTCAATTGAAGCTGTGGCACAGCAAATGCGGCTGTCCGCCTCTTATCATTGTCAGCGTGGAGAGTCAGGATTTACATCGCGTTGAGTGCTGCCTAATGCAACTGACAGGGGTTCATTTACGCGCGACCTCCAACCAAACATTATCATGAGCATTGACAGGGGCAGCTATGCTTGTCGTCATTACACAGTCGGATGCCGTTCGGGGGAACGGCGCTACTGCAAATAACACGGCAGAGTAAGATGATAGGCATCATTTAGCGATCAATTCAGGAATTCAAGCAGCTGTCCGGTGCTGCGCCGCGGGGCCATCTTGGGTAACTGACAGCGATGAGACTGATCGGCGACTCCACTGCCGTTCTCTCGTCTTGCAGGCCCTAATTCCGGTCAGGCTGTCTGGTGGCGCAGGGTGACCAGCAAAATGAGATTTCAGTGAGCGGCCGCCGCTAATAACTAGAAAAATTGAATACCTGCGTGTGTCTGAGTCGTTTTTTCTTTTGGTAGGATCGGCCTCCCTGCTCGCTTGATATGGAGGATTCGGATCCTTGCACACAGCGTTATTCCTACGGCGCTGGATGAGATTCCAGCCTTATGACGTTCTCAACCCGGACTCCCGGAACTATCTAGTGAGCAGAGGATATATGTAGATTAAGATGAAAATTGCGAAACTTGCGCGAAAGCCCTTGGGTAGGAGATGATGGTATCTCATGGACTTTTGATATAAGGTGGATCGCCATTTGGATAAGGTACCTTCCACGAGTTAAGGCCAAGACCACATCTTCAGGTAGAGGAATGAAACACAGAGACGACAACAAAGTGTCTTACTTCCAATCACCATTTTCTTTTCTCAAAGTCCGGTGGACATTGGGATCCTGTCAGTACCAGATGTCGTCCCAAGCCCCAACAGGGCATTTGCAACCTTTGGAACCCTTCTTCCTCGCGGATTGCGAACTCATGTTTGTAGATCGACACATATCACGATACAACTTTCACGGGACACCAGGAAACTTTGCAAGATTCATCATAATTCGTGACTTATGTCGTAGCGAACGGTAGAAAACGAGCCCCAAGACAAAACATGTACCACGCACCAACGCCCCGCCCAAAATGGCAAACCTTACACCCGTCCCAACCGCAGCTCACAAATCAACACCTTCTGTCTTCGTTAAGCATCAACTGGAACAACTGGAATATCAGCCCCGGGTCGCTTCTTACGTCGCTCCTCTTCACGTCGCCTCTGCTCCTCTCGACGTCGCTGCTCCTCACGAGCCTTCTGCTCCCGGCGCCTCGCATCTTCTCGCCTCTTCGCATCTTCACGACGCTTCGCTTCCTCTCTGCGCCTTGCTTCTTCTCTTCGACGCTCCTCATCAGACTACACGGTAACACCGTCAGCATGCTCGAGCCACGTCTCGTACACAACACCCCAACGCCCACCGGCGCTACATCATACCAACCTTGCTCTCTTGTTGGACAGCGCGCTTGTGATTGTAACCGTAGCCGTTCTGCCTCTCACGCTCGCGCTGCCGCTCTTGCTCCCTGATCAACTGGTCGGTCTTCTTCTTGTCATACTGCCCGTCGCGGATTCTCTCTTCCTCCCTCTGACGTGCGTACTCCTGGTCCTTGAGCTTTGCCTCAGTGCGCTGTCGGTCATACTCAGCCTTGCGAATGCGGTCATCATCCTTGGCACGCTGCTTTGACGAGTCAGAGTTCTGCTTGTCGTACTGAGCCTTGCGGATTCGCTCCTCCTCGCGTTGACGGGCGTACTCCTGGTCCTTCAGCTTTCCCTCGGTTCTCTGTCGGTCGTACTGAGCTTTCCGAATGCGTTCATCTTCACGATCGCGGTTCTTCTGCTGCTCTCTGATTGACTGGTCAGACTTCGACCGGCCAGAAGACGACCTGCCGTTGAGTCTCCGGTTGTAGTAGTAATCCGGATCCTTGTAACCAACCACGTAGGGGTCGTAAGGCTTGCCGTTAGACTGAGGCGGGGGCGTCTTGGGTTTGTAGGTGGTAGTCGTGTGTGAATCAGGGGTATCAACGAAGCGCCCGTTCTGCTTCTCCTTCTTCTTGATCTCGGCCAACTCCTTGTTCTCCTTATCCTTCTGCCGCTGGAGCGCGGCCTTTTCCGCCGCGTTCTTCTTCTTCACATCGTTCAACTCCTTGATTTCCTTGTTCTTGTCGAGTCTGGCGGCCTCCTTCGCTGACGGGGTTTTGGCGCCCTTTTGACGGGCACGGGCATCGGCAATCTCCTTTCGCTCACGGTCTTCACTGAGATTCGTCTTTTGCTTCTGCGCCTTTTGATCCTTTCGGATGTCGTTCAATTCAGCCTTCTCCTTCTGCTTCTGCTTGCCGAGACTAGTCTGAGAAGGAGGTTTGTTGTTGGATTTAGGTTTGCTATTGCCCTTGTTGTTGGCGCGCGCAGAGAGTACGTTACCCTCTTCTTCACCCAGGTTTTCTGCGCCAAGATCTCGTGCTTCTACCTCGTAATACTCCCACTCACCATCATCGGTGGTAGCGGGAGGAGCAGCGGCTGGGGGAGCCGGCTGGTTGGGGTTGACTTGACGGACTTGGAGGCCAGGGGTCTCCTCGTCGATCTCCTCGGCCCGAGACTGGAGTGAGGAAATGGCAGAGCTGAGAGCGTCGTCCTGGCTGTCGAGGCGCTTGACGAGGGGCACAGCCAAGCCGCCAGAGACGAGCAGGGCCAAGACGAGAGACTTAACAGAGGGCATGATGAACTTGTTCGTGGCAAGTGGTGAAGGCTACCAAAGTGATGAGATGAGGAAGTCGTAGGTAAACCTGCTGCACCAAGCCAGCTGGATAACACGCGGAAGGTCATGATGTCTTTAATACTTCAGTCTCCATGCTGATTCCCACTTTCGCAGCTCGCAGAAAATCCACTTTCCACAACAAGCAGCTCTCTGGTGGGACTAGTGAATAAGTCTAAAAGATGCGTGATAAGGTTAAGTTAGTGGTCTGAGACGGCCTGGACCTCAGCTCTGGGTTCGGCACATCGTCGTCGAGGAATCTCTAGTCTTGGTGTTGTCCTTCCCATGACCGAAAACGAGGCGGACGCCGCCGGCGAGCGTACGGGATGTTGAGATGCGTTTGCCGAATAAACGGACTCAAACATGGCCGTTAGATCGGCCAGGGGTTGGGAACGGGTAAGCTTTCCAGTTGTGCGTTCCGGATTAGATCAGATGGAAAAGCTTGCGTCGCCTGCTTCCGCAGCGGCCCAGGGAAGCAACCGATACCGAGCGGGCGTTCATGTCGATTGTTTCTGACAGCGACTATTCCTGCCCCTGAGATATCCCGCGGGTGCCACTCCACGACTCAGACGGTTCGCAAAGGGTCCAAGGCGTTGAGTCGACACGCGGGGTTGGGCGCAAGTTGGCAAGTTTAGACTCGGCCCCGAGCCCAACTAGCTGGAACGGGCAACCACTTGCAGAGCTTATCCTCGCGGGCCACGTACATCTCCCGCTGCGGGGAGATGACCGGAGCCAATAGATGGTCGAAGATTATCAGGTATTCGTAACGTTGGGCTAGAGTTTAACATGCCAAGCGGCCCTGGGCCAAGAAACGCCCCGTCCCTTCCCCGCCTTAAGTTTCGACCCGCCGATTTAGGTTATCAAAGGGGATCGAAAGTGCGACCAATATCGCGGTGGGTGTCTTGTCGATCTTGGAACCCCAGGCGTGATACTCGGGGGAGCGTCCGCCTGGTAGAAGTCTCCTGATTTGTGAACAGATTTGCTGAGGTGGAGACTTCCTGACTACGGCTTCTCCCAGTCACTTGGGACGGTCGATGCAGGGCCTCTCGGTAACTTTCGAAGCTTGGGCACGCAGATCCCGCGGTCCTTTTGTGCACACAGCAGGGCGGGCCCCAATGTCGCCGTCTCGTCCGGTCTTCTCGACCCCCAAGAACCCGGAGCCGCTGGAATGGCCCGGGTCCGGATCCAGCTTAACCTGAACAAAGCTCAAAGTAAGCCGCGCAACACTGCTTCACTAGCGCCGTGTTGGGTTTTCGTGAGGCTTCCCTTGGCCAGACAGAAGAAACTGTTCCGAGAGCGATTTGAAATTTCTGCAAGGTACCGCAACTCAAAGCAAGCCTAGACTCTACTTTCAAGTGTCCAATCAGTTTCGCCTGCGTCGCGAACGGTTATCTCAGCTTCTGCTCACCATTGGCACAAGGCCAGCGTTCTACTTAGGCTAGAGCGTAAACATTGCCGTTTCACGGTCGTATGACTGAGCTCTTTTCGGTGTAGGCAAAGGCAAAGCTGACGTTGTCTTAAAATTAAGTATCGCAGATAAGGTTTCTCATTTGGTCAATTATCTTAGATCATCGAGATACCGCTGCGCACCGCTACGTGCGCAAAGGTGATTTGATAGAATCCATACCAAGAATCCTCTCGAGGCTCAACGTTGCGCAGTACTGAAAGTTCTCTGTATTTACGTGCGGTGGCTGTCTGGCAGGCCAGACTTCTAAAGCTATCTGCCATGAGCCGAACGCTCTCGAACCCCGAGCAACCCACGACATTCCGAGGATTTCCATGATTTTGGATGTAGGCAAAGTGACTTACGGTGAAGCTCAGCGACCTGGCCCCTGTTTTCGACAGAAACATTCTCTCCGGCCTCAAACTGCCACGTACGCGCAGACAGGCTTGAAACTTGTTGCGATGACGAAATCGTGAAGAAAATTAGTGCAGGGAAGGACCTTACTTTGAAGCTGCATGTTTCCGTCCCGCTCATTATCCACCGTCCCACGGATAACATGGCGGCACCAGCGGTAGACGCGCATTAGTGGCGGATACGCACGCTGAGGCCACGAGCTTAGAACATGATGAGGATACCTGGTAGGTAGTGTAAGCGTCGACTGAATCGTTGATTTCGAAGTGCGCACGACGCTTAGGAAGAAAAGCTTTTTAGCCCAGCGCTACGAGGGCTATTTTGCGGTTTTGGATGAGCAGTGCTACTCTTTTGGCGCTCAATATCCGGCGATCTTGTTCTACACGCAGTTCGTCATGACTCGAAAAGGACTCTGAGGAAAGAGGAAGCGTCGGGAGTGTAAACTTGGATCACATACGTGTCTAGACTGGTGGCGCTTTGCGACTTATTTTTGTTAGTTTTGTTAGAGTTATGTTCTATCTTGAAACTATGAAATGTAATCTTATGTTGATATCGTTCGTAAAGAAGTGATTAATAAACACTTCAAATGGCAGGCGGTTTACATCGACTAATTCAATCGGAAAGGGCGCTACGCCGAGGCAACGTCCATGGCCTATTCTGCACTGAAACCACCGCTTTCTCATGAGAAATGAGCTTCAGAGTTCATGCAACTGAGACTGAACGAGCCGCATCGAAAACGCTTCCTCTTGTGAAATGGGAATTGGCATCAGTCTCCTCCTCGACGCAGTCCCATCATCGCTTCACACAGTGACAATTACTTACCTTTTAGCCCCTCCCTGTACCAATCAGCGATCCCGAAACTAGCAAGAAACTTATACTATCATCTCATCCCGATACACAGTAGTATCCCGCCGGATGTAGCGGGGGCCATGATGGTTCCCCCAAAATCAGATACTCGGGGCAGCCGCTGGCATCGGTCCCGACTCCGTTGGGCCGAGGCCCCGCTTCCAACCCCGGAATGGCAACTGGTGTCTGGGCGCGCCGCCATCAGCCCCACAAATGCACCGAAGAGGACGGACGGAAGCCTCCCCTCCGCACCCGAATCAGGCTTGTGCCGTCTCGGCGAGCTTTATTTGCGGCGCTCACTCTCATCAAGACGCCGATCTCTCTTACGGGAAATCAAAGCACCGTCAATACGAGATCTCTTGATGTATCGAAATGAATTGCCGGTGAACTCGGGTTGCTGCCAGATGCTCGTGTGACGACCCCTGAAAACGCCTCAAGAAAATGAACAAACTTAACCGTTTCCTCCAAGCCTGTAAAATCATATATAGCCGGCCGAGATGTCGGGGCTGCCCACACCATCTCATGTTCTTTAGGTTCGTGGGACTCGACAACCGCCACTGCCGATCATGAAAGCCCACCTAGTCGCGATTCTGAGCAGCTTGGCCTGCGTCCAATCTCTTGCTGTTCCGGAGCCCAGGCAAGCTGGAAGTTTCCCGTCGGCAAGTGGGACGCGGTTCACCATAGATGGGCAAACCAAATACTTCGCCGGCAGCAATTCCTATTGGATCTCGTTCCTGACGAACAATGCCGATGTTGACCTTGTCATGGACAACGTCGCGAAATCAGGTCTCAAGATATTCCGTGTCTGGGGCTTCAATGATGTCAACACGATCCCCGGCAACAACCAGGTCTGGTATCAGTACCTATCGGCCTCTGGGTCTCAGATCAATACAGGAGCGAACGGCCTGCAGCGCCTCGATGCCGTGGTTTCTGCCGCGGAGCGGAAGGGAGTGAAACTCATTGTCAACTTTGTTAACTTCTGGGACGACTACGGCGGCTTCAACGCTTACGTGAAGGCATTCGGAGGATCGAAGGAGAGCTGGTATACGAATGCCGCCGCTCAAGCCCAGTACCAGGCTTATGTCCGAGCGGTTGTAAACCGCTACAAGAGCTCCTCCGCCATTTTCGCCTGGGAACTTGCGAACGAACCCAGGTGCAAAGGATGCAGCACAGACGTGATCTACAAGTGGGCGGAATCAACTTCCAAATTCGTCAAATCCCTCGACTCCAACCACATGGTCACTCTGGGTGACGAGGGAATGGGCCTGCCTGGAGACGGGAGCTACCCATACCAGTATGGCGAGGGAACGGACTTCGTCAAGAATCTCGGCATCAAGACTCTCGACTTCGGCACTTTCCACATGTATCCTGACCATTGTGAGTGGCAATACCTAACCAATCCGAAAAAGCAAGGCTGATAATAATGTTTTAAGGGGGCGTTGACCTGAAAACGTGGTCTCCTGGCTGGATCAAGTCCCATGGTGAGGCATGCGCCAAAGCGGGGAAGCCCTGCCTATTCGAAGAGTGTAAGGTTCCCCCCTGTCTCAAATGTCCACAACAAAGGCTAATGTCAAGGAGATGGTTCCCTGAGTGACCACTGCAATATCGAGAAGGCATGGCAGCAGGTGTCGCGTACGGCGTCTGGCCTAGGAGCTGATTTGTTCTGGCAGTGGGGAGACCAACTGAGTTCGGGACAGACGCACAATGACGGATTTACAATCTACCACGGCAGCAGCGATTATCAATGCCTGGTGGTTGACCATGTTAAGGCAATCAACTCTTCTTGATTTGCCGCGAGTGGCTTGTACATAGATGCCTTCACGGCCTTCTCGGCCTTTGACGAGTCAAGATACGTCTTACAGTTGGTCTTGAAATCTGGATGTGTGGGGGATTCCGCCGATCCTCGTGTTGTGAGAAACGAATCGTCCGAAGTCTTGTGAGATGAGGCTCAATCATTCGATGCATCGAATGTCGGGTACCGTGCTTCCGCAAAAGTAAGCCCTAATTGAAGCGCAGCTTAACCATGGGAAAGGCCAAGCTTTGTCGGAAAATTGTGGTCTGATCTAGGATAGACCTGACAATATTCCGCCAGCGCGAGATCGAGGGATCGCCGCATAAGGTAGGATCCCACAGCCACATACTAGTTAGCAGCAGAAATACGAGGACCCGGATGCCAGATACTTCCCGCAATTGTTGCGCGATTTCCGATGTAGGACAATAAGAACCAAACTCACCCCACATTCGGTTTTACTTGAGAAATCCCTGACTCATTTCCTGATTAGCCAATTCTGCTTGGTAGAGCGTTTTCCAGCAATGTTTCTCGGAAATACCGTGGTGGTTGCTCTGAGTTTGCTCCAATTATGGGGCGTCTCAGCTGAAGATAAGGTTAAAATCATGCCTCTTGGGGATTCGATCACAGGCAATCCAGTAAGCTGTTCAGGATCGAGACGCGGACTTTGTAACTAACGCCTACAAGGGTTGTTGGAGAGCATTGTTGTGGAAGAAGCTCCAAGACAATGGCATCAAGAACACCGACTTTGTTGGGACACAGAAGGCGCAGGGTTGCGGGTTCGACTATGATGGAGAGAACGAGGGTCACGGTGGGATGTTGGCTGCAGACATTGCTAGCCAGAACTTGCTTGCAGGATGGTTGAAAGAAACAAAACCAGACATCGTCATGATGCACCTGGGCACGAACGATGCGTGGAGCAACAGGAGGCCAGAGGACACTGTTCAGGCGTTTGACAAGTTGGTGGACCAGATGAGATCGAGCAAAGATACGATGAAGATACTGGTGAGTGAACGGGAGAAGGAAAGCCTTTCGTTTCCCTGCTGATTATAACTGACTGCTTTCAGGTGGCTCAGATAATTCCATTAAACCCCGATGGTTGTCCCGAGTGTGGGCGAAGGGTTGAGACTCTCAACAACGCTGTCGTGGAATGGCCACCGACGAAATCCAACGACAAAAGCACTATTACGGTAGTTGACTGTCATAAAGATTTTGATGTGAAAGCAATGACACGAGATGGAGTTCATCCGAATGATAAAGGGAACGAGCGGCTAGCTAATGCTTGGTACGAGCCTCTCGCAAAGGCTATCAAAGGCTAAACATCAAATATTATATCATATTGCTGTATTATTCGAGTTGGATGCAAACATGCCCAAACAAGTGATAACCTGCCCAACATTGTAAAAATAACATCAGCAAGTCAACGCTGACGTACTGACTGGTCACTCGCTTATTCGTTGTTTGCTTTCGCTGTAAGCTACGAACATTGCTCTGAATATTTTCTGGCGCAGGTAAAGCTCTTTTGAATTGGAATGATCCATCTCTCACAGCTGGGAGGGCTTCATTGTTGTGGTAACCTTCGCTACGGCTGGTAGGCTTATTTGATAAACAAAGACTTTGAGAAGGACATAAACTTCTGAGCGACTCTTGAAGCTATACTATTTACACGAAGAGAAGTTTCTGCAGAGTGTGTTTCGCAGTGTGCTCAACTGGCTGCGTCTTGGCTGCGAACAACCTTACCAAGGCCACCACCAAGGGTTGGATCGCTTGACGACCCACACGCCACGCTCCATAGTGTTGATTACGATGTAACCGCTCTTGAAGAAGGGGTAGTGGCTCCAAGTACCGACGTAGTTGTTCAAACCACCGCCCTCCTCCTGATCGTCCTCGGGATAGATGTCAAAGTAGGCAATCTCCTTGACACCCTTAGCGGTAGGATCTTTTCGGATAGATGAAATATCCAAGATACGCAGACCAGCACCGTAATTGCTCTGGTAAGACAGACCGCGGTTGATGTATTGGTTGTGATCAACGCTTCGCACGGTTCCCTTCAACAGTATGGTCAGAATTCGTAGTTAGAAACCGGACATCAAAGGACTTACCTTGAAAATACCAGTCTGGCGCGGTGATGCAAGACTCCTGATATCCCAGAAGTACGTGACGGGGAACCCATCGGCTGCGGGGCCAGTCTTGTTCCGCTCGTCGATTTCATCGTCCAGCACGAGGAAGTCTTGCCAGTTGGGGTCGATGATCCAGCCTTGATGAGTGTACGTAGCACCCTCGTAGGAAGTGCGCGAGATGATGTTGGTAGTGTTCTTGTCGGTAACATCGTAGCTAAGAAAGGAGCGTCAGAAACCAGTGTCCTTGAGAAGTTTGCTCAATGCGCGCGACTTACATGGTCAAAGTGTCCTCATTGTAGCCGTAGCAGACATCGCGGCCCCAGTACTTGACGTCAGGTCCTCGATAAACAATGCACTGCGCATCGTGGACGTAGCCATCGCCAGCAGCACATCCGAGATATTGGGGGTTCGCAATGTCAGCTAGATCCAAGAACTGCAGTCCAGAGTCACAAGGCAGATTCTTGCGGGGCTGAGCACCGACGGCGACGGCATAACCCTTCTCTTCGTTAACCACAACGTTGTGGCTGCGACCCAAAGGCAGAGCCTCGCTCCAGTGTGCCGTCAAGTCACTTTGAGAGAAGGTGATGGGGTTCTTCGGATCGATATCCAGAAGCTTCAGCGAGGTTAGTCGAATCCAGACCAGTTTGGTAACGTGGTGGGCAAACCTTTCGTAAATCGAAGAACTGGACGCCGTGGTCAACAGCCTCGCTGCCGACAACAAGATAGTTCTTGTAGGTCTTGATCTCGCGCCACTGACTGGGAACGGAGTACTGGGGAAGACGGCCGAGGTAGATGAGCTTGCCCTGCTTCGAGATCTCGACGAAAGCAGCTCCGTCGTACTGCCCAACGGCAAAGAACTCCCGTCCGTTAGGCGCCGTCCAACCCCAAGAGCCTGACCCTCTGCCAGTCGAGTTGCCCAACGAAGCATGGGACTGGAAATCGTAAAGATCCAGCTAAAGGGTGTTAGGAAGGCAACTCATACAAAGTCACGAAGAACGTTGGCTTACATCCTTGCATCGGAAAGTCTGGAGAGGGTCTCCCTTGACTAATTCGACCTTGCCGTCCTTACACGCGATGTAATTCTTCGGACGGGCTGTCCATTTGGCAGACTCGAACCTGCCCTCGGCCTCAAACTCCTTCCATTGAGCCTGTGCACGGTTAGTGATGTCTGGCAACCTTGTCCTCAGAACCGAATTGACTCACAAGCTTGTGTTCCATGCTTTCTTGGTGCGCGGCACCAGTATCATACCAAGCTGACAGCTCGGCATTGGGCTCCAATTCTTTGGCAACGGAAGCCCCCGAGAGGGCGCCGACGGCCAGAGCCAGATGTGCGGTTCTCATCTTGGAATTGAAAGGTTTTAATGCCAAGCGAAACTGGGAACAAGCACCTGGGATGGGTTCGGAGGGTGGAAGTTGAGCGGGACAATCAAAGTCTGGGGGTTACAACGAGCAATCCATGGGGCCTTTTATACATACGCCATTGATCTACTGGGCCCCAAACAAAGTACGACGCGATACTAAATCTGCATTACAAAAGATCCAAGTCTTACCATAGCGGGGTAGAACATCTGTGGCCCTGCATCTTGTGCCTCCTCGCCTGTCATCATCATGCGCGGCCTGCAGAAGCCAAGGAATGGCGAAAACAGTCGTTCAAATAGGGTCATGTACTGATCAATAGAGTTTTGCCTCAGTTACCCGCAAGTACCGGTGGCTGCGCCCAGATGCAGGCCATCAGTTGCTTAGGGTGATGAAAAAGGCAGGTGGAAGTGATGTCGTAACCTCTTGGCATTATTGCCCAACCCCGTCCAAGTTTTCCCGCCCCAACAGTTTGAGCCTTCTCTATCCGACTGCTACACATTCTCAATTCCAGCGGCCTTTTGCAATCTGACGGCAGATCCGCTCTCGGGCGGACCGGACTCCGGGGTAGGTTGTCGATCGGGCAAACCCGCCGGCGGTTGTGCACTCCTGCATGTGGCGATGTGACCCCAAGCACGTAGACGGGAACCTTTGTGAGCAGCCAAAGTCCCTTCCGACTCACAATCCAGACAAAATTAACGGGTTGCTTGGGTCTGGTACCCAGTTGCGAGTGTTGCTGTGGTCACTGGTGATCATTGCATGTCTGAGGTACCTTTGCATGATTGGACTCGCGTATTTGTGCGAGCTCGTTTGTCTGCAGAAACGAGCGTGAACTGGTTGGAGGCGGCTCACTGCATGTTTCCCCCAGACAGATTGATCATACGTTTTTTCTGCGGGCATTCTCTCGGCTACGGCAACCGATCCTGAGTGTTCCAGCCACCCGAGTGGCTTTTTAAGCTTGGATTTAGGCTTCTGCACCAGCTGCATTGGGTAATTCTTAGTACCTGACCAGGGCAGGAGAAGAAAGCGGAATCATACATATACTGTTGCTTCTCCTCCCCACAAGCCGCCGAACCCTCTCTCTAGGTCTAAAGCTCTTCTCTGTACACCGTGATGACACAGAGGTACTGGGCGCTTTAATCCAGGCTGCAATGAGGAAGGACCCGAAGATGGAAAGGAACTTAATAATTCAAATAGTTGAATTATCCGGCACAAGTAAACTTCAGGGTGGGTACTAGTTATTAACACCTCAGTCAATTGGTAAGTCGTATTAGTAGCCATTTCATTCCATAAGTCCACCTTAGAGACGTCCAGCACAGAGCGCATGTGATAGAAACGGCACACAAGACATTTTGATAATAAGTTTTAGCGTGATATATGCTTCGCTACATGTTGTATAAATCTGCACCAAGACTCAGAAGTTATTAAGAAGGAATGCTACAAATCTCTACAATGCAAATGGCCGATGACGCTGGAAATAGTTACGTAGGCATAATCCCTCGAAATCACATTCCCTCGTTACGAAGCCCTCACCAAGGATATTTCCGAACCTCATCCTCCTTCTCCAGATCCAAGCCCCTATCAAGCTGTTTTTGATGCTCATTGTCAAGATACTCCAACAAAACCTTCTCATACATCTCTCGGCCCTTGTAGTTGGCAACAGTGTCATCCCAGCTACGAACAGCACTCGCAAGCCTGCCTGGAACGTAGTCTTCCGCAGCCAGTTCGGTGACGGGGTGGAAGTAAGTCCGAATTGTGAAAACGACGGCTCGACTCTTTGGCAAGCGACGCAGAGACTGTCTCTCGGAGCGGAAGAAGTGATTCTCGATGGCCTTGTTTTTCTCAGCTGTGCTCCAGCTCACAACAGGGTCGTCTTCGCCACCGATGCTCCAGCTCCATGGAAGCGAGTCGTCGACTTGGATGAAGTAGTTGTTACGTGAGTAAATCTGATCGCATCTCAGGCGTCTGAAGAAGCTTGCCATGCCGTTGTGCAACTTCTCCTTGTAGTGTGGTACGTCTCCGGATGTGTGGATCTCTTCAAGAGACTTGCCGTATTTATCTTCAAGCCTCCAGAAGCCCGCAAGACAAATTGCGCCAGCAAGAAGATAGTACTGACCATCGGGGCGTTCCATCATGATGGCCATGTCATCTTGCACCAGCTTAGCGGCGATGGCCATGGGGTCCTCTGCAAGGGGCTTCTCGACGATGTTGAATGATTCGCCGGACCAGATATTGTCGATGCCCACGGCAGTGCGCTTGAACAACGTGGGGTATCGGTTCGGCAGGTACTGCACCAACTCCTCAAGTAGTTCCATCGCAGCAGCGTAGGCGTCGGGATGAGTTCCGACAACCTTGGAGCCCCGTTCCTGTAAACGGGCGACCTTGTCTGCATGGTACTTGGGGAAGTGGTTGTCGAGCTCGATCCACTCCTCAGGTTGGACCGACCTTAGCCCCATGGTGACGTGGTACTTCGGGCCGTAGCGAAACGCCCGATATGGAAGAGGCTTCGTTGTTTCAATTGACCAGTTTGGGTACGGACTTGGTATGGGCATTTGGTAGAGCTCGGGCTCTTTCGACGACTTCCCATGTTTGCTGTTGCTTGGCTTCAGGCCAAGGGATGCGCCTTTCCTGGATTTGAAGAAGCCGACCGAGCGGGAGATGTGTGCGGCGGAGACAAGAACAAAGATACCAAGAAGCAGCTTCCAGGCTTCAGGGCTGAATGAGTTGACCAACATAATCGCCATGGTGGATGCAGAATGCGCTATCAACGAGCACAGACAGGCAAAGAATCGAAGCACGGAACAGCAATGCGCCTAAGAGGTTAAATCTGAGTTCACAACTGAAGCTGATATGTGGACAAGGCATGATATTATCAGTGCCACGGCCCTCCGAGTCAGCCGCTAACTAGAAATGGCACAGCTGCCCGGTCGCACAAAGCGCCGTGTCTTTACTCCAGTCTCGTTTTCCCCGCGAGATCGGCGACAATGGAGAACCGATCCCCACAGACACCGTCCCGAGCTGAGCCGGAACGCTTGTCCGCAAGAGGAAATTACAGCCTATCGACCCTGGCCAAGCCGAACTTTGCTGGACTACCTCCCCATTAGCAACATCCGAAAGTCAAAGGAAGTTGAGATGGATGAGTATCATAAATAGGAGATGCTCACACCAGCATCATCATATCGTAACAATCAAAGTCACACACGCCTCAAATATCATATCTAAATCTGTTATCATCTGGCCCTTGCACCAGCCTCTCTCCAATCTTCACTCTCAATCCCATAATCTCATAATGGCCGCCTTCCAGCACTACGCGAAAGCCCAGTCTACCTTCAACATCCCTCTCTTGGCAGGTGACAACGCCTACCTCGGCGACGTCTTCTCCAGCGATGAAACCAACCCGGACAAGCCTGTCTCATCTGGCCTCTTCCGCCTGAAGAAGGGAGAGCCTCTTACCTACACCTACAAGTACGATGAGATGAAGATCATTCTCGAGGGCGATTACACGATATCCGATGAGACCGGCCAAAAGGTGGAGGCAAAGCCCGGCGACGTCTTCTACTTCCCCAAGGGCTCGACCATCACCTTCACCACAACCGACTACGGTTTGGCCTTTTACGTCGGGCAGCGCAAGAAGAGCGACTTCTAGGCTGGTGCTCTCGTGTAGCGCGTGGTATATGAACCGGCAGTACCGGGTATGGCACACAAATGTCTAAGGATTTAAATACATAGCATCGCTAGCTCCGTCAATTTCAAATCAGACTCCAAACCTTCTCTTGTCCAATTCCCCTTGTCATGACGAATGCTCTTGAGACCGAGTCTCTCAATGAACTCCACGGAGTGCCAGTCTCATCATTCAAGTAACCATTTCCGATTCCCAGGTCCAAAACGCCAGTGAAGCAGTGGTTGATCCGGCCATAAGTACAATTCCATTATCCAAACATTGACCGCAAGTTGTTGTCTTCCATTATATCAATCCAGTGAATCGTCGGTATCCCAATCTCGCTGTCGTAGGCTCTCCAAATGGTTTGCACCAGCTCTCTGGCAACAACCACCGGCGCAGGCGGCAGACTACTCTCCAAAATCCCCAGCCGTCGCATGACAAAATGTCTGGCGCTGCTGATATCGACCGAAAGATTGCCCATGGGCTCCTCCGGTACCGGGGCAGAAGCCATTTGGCTGATATACAGTGACAGGTTGTGCGAATCGAACAATGGCGGAGGGCTGATGACGCTCGACCCTGTGCCACCCATCAGGTCTTGCTGGAGCGAACCGAAAATGTTCATCATGTCAGACGACGCGGAATTGTCGTGCCGAAGACCGGTGCTAGCTGAGATGTACAGCAGCGGCTGGATCACTCGAGTGCCGGATGTCGTAGGAATGTGCTCCAAGACCTTGACGAGTCGAAGGGCGAGGGGAATGATCCATTCGTCCCATGGCACGGAGCCACTCTCCGTGACGGGGGACTCGGTCGGAAGGCGAAGCGAAACGAGATCTGGAAAGGTCTGGTAGAGGTGAAGCAACGAAGATAGGCGGTAGGCCTCTGCAACTTTCGCGAGGTGAGACACTGGCGTTGCAAAATCTCCGGTGTCAACATCCGGGCTGTCTGGAGGAAATTCCAGTTCCAAGAGCTGTTCCTCGAGACGTTGAGCAACGATCAGGTCCTGCAGCGCTGAAGAGAAATACCGCTGCGGATCCATGCCTTGCCTCATGCGATGCCGAAAGCTTCGGCAAAGTCGAATGCAATCTGCAAATAGGCGGTTGATAACCGTGGAAACCCCAGTCCATGGATGGGGATCCCGTTCATGAATGAGTTGGAGCTGATTTGCAGCCAAGTCTTCATTGTACTGGCTTTCGAGGGGTTCGTCGTCGCGTACCACCGCTAGAAGCATCTCGCAATATGCCAAGCTCTTGTTGAAGAAGGTCAGCATGTCCAAGCCAGTGGCGCTGAGGACTAGGGACTGCGTGTTCAGCCGCTGAATGAGAGTTCGCGCTTCTCGGAGGAATGGGATGCCAAAGCCCCGCGAATCTACCCAACAGACCGTCGTTCCGAGACAGAACAGCGAGAACAAAAGCCCGGTCGGAACGGCGCGCAAGTCAGGCTGAGCCTTTACGAGTTCAAGCTCGGCTTGGATGAAGTCGGTCGCCCTACCCATAAGTCTGAGAGCAGACTGGCGCATGCTCGGCATCCTGGAGGCCAGAAAGGCTGCTGACATGCTCTCGAGTGAGCTACATACTGTGGAGGAGTTCCGCCAGTGGTCAATCGCTATCTTGCGGTTCATGTTTGCGCTCGAGTCGAAGCCCGACCATGCTGGGCAGACCTGTTCAAACCAATTGACGATGAAGGCCGAAGAAGTGTCGGTGATGCAGCTCGTCAACTGGTAATCTGGTTGGGTGTTTTCTTCTGCAGATGCTGTTGATCCCGAAGATGCTTGCGCAGAGTTCACCGATGGCCGCCGAGTCGAATCCCTCACTTGGACCCTTGAGACGTCAAAGTCCGTCCCCAAAGGATCCGTCGGGGTCCTGCCCGGAGTCTCCTGGCGCTCCTCATCACTGCGAGATGTGATTACCGTTCCTCTAGATGAAGAAGAAGATGAAGATACTGAGTTGCGATGTCTTCGGCTGGTGGACGACCCGGAGGCCTTATCCTTTGAAACGCGACTTCGAGGTTCAGGCGGTGGCGCTGCTGTCCTTTCCGGGGACGTCGTTGTGGCCGTCAGAGAGGGATTGTAGTCCTCGAAAGAAAGGCTCTGAAGAGCTGGCTGATGTTTGAATGACCATCTCAAGCCCTGCGCATAGCCCCCGCACTTGATACCCTTCCGTGTGCACTGTTGGCAGACAGGTCTGGACTCGTCACATTTAAGCTATCCGATAAGGGTCAGCGCCTGCGTAACATTTTATTTGATTTCATTGAGGATTTCTTGGGCTCAAGAGCAATTGAAGTTTTGACCAAAACGTACGTGTTTGGCTTTGCAGGTTACGCAGCCTGATCTCGAACGAGGGTTGAGACCCGTCCTCGTCTTGGTTAATGCCGTTTTCGGATTCCTCGGCGAAACCATTGAGTTTCGGGAGGGGAAATGCGGGTATTATATGTCTGGGCGCAAGAGGGAAAGCTCTTGATGGAGTAAGCTGGTATCGAACGATATGGTTACTCAAATGGGCAGATCGGATATCAGCTCAGCAGATGTTGAAGATAGGACGAGGGAGCAGGCAGGTTTGTTGATGATCCAGAGCTGCTTTGTCGGGCGCGTTTACCAGTTTGTCGTTGTGGGAAGGGGTCGGGGTTGGGGGGCACGCATACAGCACGTCCCATCTGCGGCTGTGCGCTGGAAACGCGGGGGGAGGTGTCCATCTGATGACGCATATTTGTATCTTAACATATTGAAGCCAGGCAAATGATAAGCTAGCGGTGCCTATGATTGGGCCCAGCCTAGCAGATTGGTGTGTGAAACTGGCGTTGGAAGGGTTCCGAGAACATCCTTGTAGCGGGGAAGTCTTTGTAGCGCGGTCCAGCAAGACGACCGATTCCAGTTGTGGTTGGTCTCGCTGCGTGTTGATGCAGGCCAGTTGCTGGCCATATTGCCGTCCAGCACCAGCGCGGATAAAGATTCTACTCGTTGTTTTGGGTATGAGAAAGGCGCCAATGACAACTTAAATCGAAGGAATGTCTTCAAGCATTGGCAGACATAGTGATACACATCAAACTTTGGTAAGCTTCAGAGAGGCGCGTTGAAGTGACGGTGCAGATCTAGGGCCGGAAAACGAAACCCAGCGTCCCCGGCTGATAGCGAATTGATGCTTGCTTGATGGGACTACCTATGTATCTATACACTCGCCCAGTGAGTCACTGGGGAAACACCAACAGCCCTCCTGAGAGAATCTCCAAAGAATCTCTTCTGTTGATTCGCATCTGTTTCTGCCTCTCCAAGGAAGAAAATACGAGAGATCGCACAGCTGGAAACACCGAGATGCCGCAACGCCGTCGAATTGTCTCCAGTTATTTCGGCCCAGCGGCGATAAGAACAAGCCAAGGGACCAGAGAGGGCAAGACGAAGGAGACCAGGCTTCCAGACCCAGATTCATGGCGATCAGGTCTGCTTACCCCGCATTATGCAGGCATCCAGGCCAATCAAAGCCTCCACATTGTGTCTTTATCTATTCCCTTACTGGAGTCCGACCCAGGGTTATGAGATAAGCCTGCATACCCCCCTCTTTTCTTCCCACTTCTGCCGCGCTCGTGTCCACATCCCGTGCATTGTATCTCTGAAGGCAGTGACTTGGTCTCACCTCAGGGCTTCATGAGTGGGCGTTCTCTAAGGACTCGAATATATGTCGTCAATTTTGAGAGTTCTGGCTGTGTACTAATACTGAAGCCATATGAGTTGTTCGATTGCAAGAATATGATCAATGGTTGGTCTCAATTACTTCTCATTGTAATGTCACGATAACAGAGACAATAGCCCTCCGCCAGGCCAGCCACAAGCATTTGTCTAAACGTAGCAAGTTTCAATAAATGTATTCATTATTTCTGTACAGATTTGTAAATTCTCGTCTCAATACTATAGGTACTATATAATACTTTGTGAATGTGTATTCTCTCAATCGCCCAAATCATCTCTCATTATTCGTAATGCTGAGTTCTCCAAACTCATGCGACAGCCCACTTCCTCTCCCAACCTGGAAAGAATGGAGCTTCAGCCAGAGTTTGATGCGTCCAGTCCTTCTCTATCATTCCCGTCTCAATCTGAAATCGCTCATACGCCTCCAATGTTGGTTTCGCAACATGCTCCACGTGCCACACGCCCTTGTACTTCAAAATATTTTCTTTGCCCTCATTTAAGACCTTGAGCACGATGGACGGGATATACGGCTCGTCCTTGAATTCTGACAAAGGAGTGAACAAAGCCTTGAAGTTGAAAACAACGGCGCCAGAGAGGGGGAGTCGGCGTAGAGTCTGCCAGTCGACTCGCAAGTAGACGTCCTCGGGCTTCAAGTCAGGGTTCTGCGACTCCCGGTGGGCGATGTCCGGGTGATCGGCTGGAAGATACAGCGGCTGTCCCATTTCCAGGCCCCATGATCCACGTTGAATCGGTTTAGATGTCGGCATCTTGGTGAAGAAGCTGGTCATCTGTGATCAGTGGTGGGTAGGCCACACTATTGAGGGGCCAAGCTTACCGATCCATGCTGAACTCCATCTTTTCTTTATAGTCAGGCACTGTCTTGTGAATGCCCGGCAAACCCTGGCCGACCTTGTCCTTGAGGTTCCATCCTACGGAAGAGCAAACCATGCCGCCGCGCAGGAAGTATCGGCCTGTCTCGTGGTCTCTGAGCATGATACCGAAGTCCTCGGGGATATTGTTCAGAAGGACGATGAGCGGCTCAGTTGTCTTTAGGTCGGTCTCGGTATTGAGGATGCGGTTGAAGAGAACTCCGTCCTTAACCTGGAATTGGTTTGGATATCTCGTACATACGAATTGTAGAACCATCTCCATGAGCTCTTTGCAAGCAAGCTCACAGCCTGGAAGACTATCCAAAACGGCGTTTCCGTGCTTGGCGTACAGCTCCTGGCGCTGGGCGATGCGTTCGTGGTATGTGTTCTCAAGCTCGATCCAGAAGTCTGTGTCCATCTTTGTAAGGGCTAGTATTTCATCATCGTCAGTAGAGAATGACTACATCAGAGCAAGATGAACATACACATCGTCTGGTGATAGGCCCATCTGAAGGGACGGTAGGGCCGGGGGACTGCCTTATTGATGTCGAAGTCCTTTAGCGGCGATGGCAGCGGGACACCGGAAAGAGTCGCGTAGTCGGGGAAGTCACCAAGAGACCGAATGTCATCGACACTAAAGCCGCTAAAGTTGAACTCTCCGGCCGGGGCAGATCGGTAGTCGGTCCCCATTTTGAGGAGGGGCTTCGGCGTGGCGGCCAGGTCCACCTCCGTGATGCCGGCATACTGGGGTCCGAGCTTGGCGAGAGTGGCCCTCTGCGACGGCGGGAACGCGTTCACATAGCTCTGTTTCTCGGCAGTACTCACAGTGGACTGGCCCGGTGATGAATCGCGCCGGAACTTGTTCGAGCTCTTGCGACTGTCAATGAGCAAGCTAAGAAGGTAGATCAGACCGCCTGTGCATGCGGCGATGCTAAGCACGGTGAGTGCAACATGGGGACTCGCGAAATCAAACACAAAAGACATGGCGGAATAGCTTTGATGGCACAGACTGGATGAGCAATGAACAACGCGTCAGAAGAACGAGAGCTTGGGGTTATTTACGCGCGACTCGGGAAAACATCACCGTCTATCAAACTGACGGTCTATCGCATGCCTCTCGAACGCACATATGTTTCTGGAACAATTAACCTGCCCATCGTCAGATGCTACACCTACGGCGATCGATGCGCCCGATACGCCATGCGGCACGTATATGCGACAGCAGGAGAGTCGAGACCGGCCAGAGGCACGCCCTCTTCATCTGACACCCGGAACGGGAAAGACTTCACGGTGTGAACTTTAACCATCCGGTGTGTTTGGGTCTAACCCGAAATGTCAAATCTACCCGGCGACTGTCTCGCAGCCATTTGATGAGGTTCCGATAAGGACCTGGGCAGCCAGTGTGGGATGACCCCGCTTGATGACGACCGCATCCCCGGCTGTGTCCGCTCCCTCTGGAGCCCTTATGCGGAGGCCGCGACGGTGTTGCAGCTGACACTTGCCAGGGTTCCCTCGCATGACCTCCATATCAAACGGCCTCGGGGCATTGCATCTCAAGACCAAACAGCGCGGCGGACCTTCGGGCAGCCGCACTAGAGGGCTTGACACCTCATGACGCTGTGCGCCATCCCTAGAATCCTGCCATTGGTCTTCAGTTAGAGACGCACCCTACTTGACATCATGCCTCTCATTGGCCGGCCCTTCAGCCCCTTTTACCAGGGCCATGAACTTCCAAGACTCCATCACATATCCTCCCTTCCATTCCTACATGAACGCCCAGACTTTTATTCGGATGTAAGATAGGTCTTTTGGTCTGATTTGCGCTGACGAACGCTTGGCAGCGTCCCTTGAGGATATCCGGGGTACCTCAGGCCAATCAGGGCAATTGACCTTATCTGATATCAGTGTGGTGATGAGAGCCAAGAGAATAGTAGCATGCTTAATTTTGACACAATTCGGGCTGGGTTCAACCTTATCTGATTTCGGTGATGTTCGAATGATAGCCATAGGCTGTAGACACTGTGAGCCCGAGACATTGGAAACATTTAAGTGGTTCCGAAGTTTCCATGCCCGGTCTTGCATATGATCGGCCCGTCGTCCTGGTTCTTTAAAGAATAAGAAAGACGCGCGCTTGTATTAGCTCCTGCGCGCAGGTGTTCATCTTTACTCTTCAAGAGGCATATCGTGAACAGCTGCCAACATGGCGGAGATCATCCCGGTGACAGAATTCCCCGACTACGCCGTCGACCCGACCGGCGGCGACCCCCTTACCCATGATCTCAACGCTCCATACGACAAGGTGAATACTAGCCTCTGAAGTAAAATATGGAGGGTTAGAAGAAGTATTGCGGGCGACTGACACCGTGTAGGGCGATCTTTGCTGGGTTCTGGTCTGCACAATTTTCTGCTGGCAGATCACGCCAGCCATTGGATTCCTGTATGCGGGCATGCATCGCCGAAAGTCATCTTTGACGATGATCCTGCAGTCTCTCTTCTGCGCATGTGCATGCGGCATCCAGTACTGGCTTTACGGAGCTTCGTTATATCAGTCAAGGGTATCGAATCCGATCTTGGGCGACTTGTCGGTTGGCGTGTTCCACAACATCCTCGCCTCTCCGTCTTTTGCCAACTCTGATATTCCAGACATCCTCTGTAAGAACCTTGAAGAAGAGCGTCGATCGTGTAAGGCCATGTGATTAATCTTTTGCAATTAGATGCTGCGTTCGGATTCACCTTCGTCACAGCTACAGCAATGATCTTGGCGGGCGCGATGCTGGAGCGCGGCCGTCTCTGGCCAAGCATGCTCTTTCTTCTCTGCTGGACAACATTTGTCTATTATGTGTAAGTATGAAAACTCCCTCCGCAGAACGAAATACTCACTCCCGATAGTTTGGCACACTGGGAATGGAATCCCAGTGGCTGGCTCTACAACCTTGGCCTCTACGACTTCGCCGGCTCTGGCCCCGTGCACATTGCCAGCGGCTTCGGATCCCTTGCATGGTCTATGATGCTTGGCCCAAGACTTAGTGACGACGCAGTGACGAAGAAGAAATACGCGCCGCACTTCAAACCGCATAACCCGTTGTTGATGGTTCTTGGAACGGTTCTCATCTGGTTCGGGTGGTTTGCGTTCAACGGCGCCAGCACGGCCAATCTCAGTCTCCGATCCATCTACGTCGTTGTCAACACGAATTTCGCTGCTTGCGGTGGTGGAATTACCTGGGTGTTACTCGACTACTTCTATATCAAGAAGTTCAGTCTTGTTGGATTCTGTTCCGGCATCATTGCTGGCCTGGTTGGAATTACACCGGCTGCAGGATTCGGTAAGCATTCGGACTTGAGACGCGGTCTGTTCGAAAACTAATCATCTGCTTAGTGCTCGTGTATGTCTCACCGCTGGTTGGCGTTCTCACAGCGATTTGCTCGTACTACACCGTCAAATACCAGTATCTCTTCCGTGTTGACGACGGACTCGACATTTTCGCAATTCATGGCGTCGGCGGTTACGTTGGCGACATCCTCACCGGTCTTTTTGCCCACAAGATGGTCCCCGCACTTGATGGTGTGAGCAACACCTACGACGGCGGCTGGTGGAATGGCAACTTTCGCCAACTGGGTCTTCAGCTGGCGGGTGGAACAACTTGCGCTGCGTGGTCTTTCTTCGTATCCTGTATCTTGCTGTTCGTCATCAACAGGATTCCCGGATGCCATCTCCGCGCCACCGAGGAAGACGAGATTCGCGGTCTTGATTATGCATACATTGAGGATGTCATCTCGGACTACGACCACGGCGATCTGTTCATTCATAACGGACAGGTGGTTGACTCGCCTCCGAGAGAGACGAGCGTGTCAAAGAGCGCATAGAAAGGATATTTTGGTGAAATTAGATTACGTAGACATGGCTCAACTTAGGCGATGGCAAGAGACCATGTCAATAGACTTACAATACTGGTTCAGTACCTGAGTTGGAAAGAGTCGAGCAAGGTCACTAGATAAACACTTCAAGAGCTGTCATCTGTACGTTGCAAAGCCGACCTGGCGTCAAAACCTCGGAAAATGAAGTCGGTGAAGACACTTTGAGCATTGACTTTGCGCCAGCATGAATCATTCTAAATGAGTCGGACCACTGCATTTAACTAACGATCATTCGAATAAACTGACCTGTGAAGCGGCATTGAAGCCGAGAGCATACGAGCTGTTCGGGTTTCGGTGCCGTTCCGAAGACTTCACAAGCAACTAGCGCTTAGCATTCCTAAAGAAGACTAGTCTAACGTGCCTGTAGAGTTGGCGATAGGGACGAAACGAAGCCTCTAAAGCGTCTGAGCGACGGCGACACTGGCCGAGTGTTCCGTTGCCCGTCTCTGCGCCGTTCACGGGCTCCGCCCCTTACAAACAGCGAAATATCACACCAGAGGTGAAGAACGCTGGTCAAACGGAGAGGCATTGGGTCATGAAATGCTGATATTTCATTGTTCAGTTCAAATACGATGTATGAGATGTGGCAGCGCTGAAGTTCGCTATCTCCTGCATTCGAATTGAAAAAATTTCAATTTTGACAGGTCCATTCAGGCCAGCCTTTATTTCAATGTCGACAACAGTGTATCGTCTACTAGGATCTCTGAATAAGCCACTCAGTTTACAGCTACGGTCAGCTTCCGTGGTATCAGAATCTTGACTTGGTGCATCATCGGGTCGTTCTGAAGAGCAATAGCTAAGCGTGCTTGCAAATATGGGCGGGTGCCAGTGGGTGCTAGCTGCGCGATGGTATGGGCTGAGTCTGATCACTAATCATGAAGATTCATGATGAAGGAAATAGTAACATAGAAACGCCTGCCTTCCTTTGTTGAACGTCTCGGCAACCCGTCCAGATTATTCGTCACTGTTAGAATTTTAACTGTAGAACATGTCACCAATTAAGCTCAGCGTGACGCCAATCTACCGTCCTCCTAGATCCTGGCTAGAGCCTGTGGGTTCTGTATGTACCAGCGAATCGTAGGGGGTTTAGTGTGCGAAGGTTATTGTACTGCCCCCAACAATGGGATGACGCTAGAGCGGAGTTTCGGTACTCGGCAAGTCCACTCACTCCCAGTGCTTTGGTTCTCATACCATTAACGTACTTTTTCATTCCCCCTACCTCAACAACAGTAGGCGCAGCTCAACTTGACGGGCCTTGAATCATGAATTCGAGCAACTGCTTCTTATCACTCATTTGTCCTGTTGAAGCGTAAATCATTCTGCAGGCCACTCAGTTACCCCCAGCTCAAGGCAAACCTCACCGCAACTTGAGACCCCTTCTCAAAGATTGTTAAGATGGAAAGATCATCTGGACACAAGCGGAAGAGAACAGGGTGCCTAGGCTGCAGAACTAGGAGAAAGAAGTGCGACGAGAGGCAGCCTATATGTTCCTTATGCTCAAGGAAGGGCACAGAGTGCGTCTGGCCAGACAACTGGACGGCACCCCAAACGGTCGAATCTTTTTGCTGTGAGTGGAACCCGCAAGACTACCGTGTCTCTATGCTGTGTGTCACATGTTCTAAGCTAATACTTGACCATGATGTACGATACTATAGTCGACCCTGCGGCTGCATCTTCGACTTCTGGACCTCAGACAAGTGTCAACAGACGAAGACCGAATCTCAGCTCCCTACCAGCTGGCTTTTTGTGGACAGCTTCGCGGGCGAGCACTGTCAACTCCAATAGTGACAGCAACTCACCGTCAGAGTCAGCCAAAGATTACGGCCCGAGAAAGAGATCTCCAGAGAGCCTTCGGTCACGAACCGAACACCTTCGCATGGCCCCTAAGATTTCTCATGTCCCACTCATCGTCCCCCCAGATCTTGACTGCGATGAGGGATCTTTCCAGATGCTCTTCCAGCATTTCCTTTCACGGTCGATGCCGTCAATGTCCGTCGACAGCGTCGACACTGAGCTTTACGTCAGCACCCTCCTCCCTGTTATCGTGAGCGACAATTTGGTGCTTCGCTCTGTCCTAGCATTGAGCAGTTTGCAGTACATGCTGAGCCACCCTGAGAATGATAAGGCCCTCAAGCTTGCTAGCACTTACTACTCCAAGGCTCTGTCCGCAATGAGAGCTCGTGTTGCGCTGAGCGGGACTAGTGCTGAAGACGACCGGCCGGACTGTCTCTGTGCCGCGAGTCTGATGTTGGCCCTGACGGAGTCTGCTCGGGGAGACTCGACCCGAAACCACGTCGACTTTGCTAGCCACGTGCTCCAGAGCATGTCAAACTCGGTGCGTCTGGGGATCAACCAGAAGTTGTACAGGAACATGCTGAGGGTCTGCATGTTCCTGCGCGTGGATGAAGCTGTGGAGACCATCCCTTCACCCTTCACATCCGCTCAACTTGTAAATCAAATGGACATGCCCATACTCGCCGGTCATCTGTGGGACGCTGAACATAGAGCCTCGGCGACGGAGCTCAGAGAAGAGTGCGGACTCTTCCAGACGCCGTTCATTGCTGGGCTTCTGACGATCCATCATCTGGCCCGGCTCCGAGCCGCGGACGGCACGGCCAACATCGACAAAGACGAACGCGTCACACAACTATTGGCGATTGAGATGCAAATCATGTCGTGGGAGCCCGCACTACCACACACAAGCCTACGGGTCCGGCAAGTCTGGACGCTGTGGCGATTGGCTATGCTCATACTGCTTTACGAATCGCCCGTGGACGGCAAATTCTGGCAAGCATCGAGGCGAAACGACTGCTACGAGTCTTTCATGAAGGAGCTGAAGTTGGTGCCAAAGGGACATGAGAGCATCGGAGTGATGCTGTGGCCAATCTCGATGGCTGGATCCTGCGCGCAGTCTCCTGCTCACAGGGAGCTGATTCAGCAGCAACTCACTGAGTCGTGCGACACTCTGTCTGCGAGAATGCTAGCTGTGGTTGCAAACATGCTTCAGCAGATGTGGGACGGCACTGCGGCGAATCCTGCAGACGATAAGAGAGAAGAAGAGCTGGTGATTGACCCAAGCCTCATCTCGCCAGAAAGCCTGCAAGAAGCATGAACGGGGGAACGCAAGGCATGACTCTCATGAGCGCTGTTTCTCTGCGCGATCTCCAACGATTAAGCGGAGATCCAGCAAGTCATGTTACGGGTACTACACTCCCTGACTCTGATGCAACTCCGCTATCCCCATTGCAACTATCCATGTCTACAATGCTGAGAGTCATTGTGACGAACAGCAGAAATTGTTCGATCGAGGCCTTGAAAGGAGAGAAGAGAAACAACTGAAATTATAGCAGACCTACAATGACATGCACCCTTCTGTACAGCGACGGATGGTGGGACAACCTTGGCAGCGGAGATTCTAATCGTGGAATTTGTACCGCCATTACAAAATTCAGGGCCTAATTAACCCCAAGCCAGTGCGGGTCAATGTACGTATCTTTCGGTGCCCCTCCATCCTCACGCGTGTTTGCTCTCAGTCAACAGTTTCTGTATTTCTGACGAAATTTGTTGTTGACGAACTCGCAATCAAGCTTCAAAGTTTGTATCGGAAGACTCACTCAGTATGGAATCACAGGTGAAGACACCGGCCAAGCAAAACAGCTGGATGCCCCTCATCAACAAGGTCGATAAGTACGTCAATTACCCCGCCTCACTCATCCCCATCTCACCAACCCTGACTCCTTCATCAGTGTTCCCCTAGACTTCGACTTCAACACCCTTTACAGGCTGTACCTCCCAAAGGATCATCGCTCGCATGGGTTCATGCTTCAAAGCACCGTCGAGCGTCTCCCCTGGACCGCAGACTTCAGCATCAACCATGGCGAGCGCAAGGTGCGCCTTCTCCACACCATAGTAAAGGACGGAGACGATGCCGGCAAGGCCGCCACCGCAGCGATCCAGCGCGTCGTTGACGCCGCCATCAATCTTACCGACAAGTTCCCGACGCTGAGCGGCCGACACAGCGAGCACTTCCGCATCCTCGGCGCGAATGACTTCGTCTCCATCGAGCGCTTCCCTGCTCCGCTGTTCGGCATCTCCTCGCGAGGGGCGCACATGACCGCGTACGTCAAGAGCGCCGAGGGCATGCGGATCTGGGTTCCCCGGCGCAGCGCGCACCTGTTCACGTTCCCAGACCTGCTGGACACCACCGTGGCCGGAGGCGTCAAGGCCGAAGACTCGCCGTTCGACTGCATCGTCGCCGAGGCCACCGAAGAGGCCTCGCTCCCGGCCGACTTTGTGAAGGAGAACGCGCGGGCGGTCGGAGCGATCACGTATGTCAGCATGAACGAGACAAAGGGCACGTTCTTCCCGACGGTGCTGTACTGCTACGACCTCGAGCTGCCCGAGGCGATCGAGCCTGTGCCCGGGGATGACGAGGTATCGGGCTTCGAGCTCATGACCATTGCGGAGGTGAAGAGGAATATGTTGGAGGGACAGTTCAAGCCCAACTGTGTGCTTGTGATGCTTGACTTCTTCATTCGGCATAACATCATCACGTCGGAGAACGAGGAGCACTACGTGGAGATTGTGACGAGGTTACGGCGACATCTGCCTGTTCCCACGTATCCCGAGCCAAAAGTGAATCAATAATGTCGGAGAATGCGACTTGATTCTACTCATATCATTGACGATAGACGCATATATATATCATTAGTCTCGCTCATCAGAGCTTCTTGCACAGTCTCGTGCCATACTCGATCTCCTCCCAGCCTTCTGTCCCAGGCGTCGAGACGGCGTAGAAAACGCCTTCAGGATCCCACTTCTTACGCAGGTCAAATAGGGTCGGGTACAGCGGACCCCAGAAATGTTCTTGCCAGTTAGCTTGATAAGGGTCAGCCTGTATGAAGGAGGTCAGTTCCTGTGCTCTTCGCAAGGTTCGTTCAGGCACCACTCACCTCGTTCACGTATGTGGCACCATCAGGTCCGGCCCGCCGCAAGGCCTCGTCTTGGATATTCGTCAAAACATCCTGTAAGTCCGCCTTCTGCTCCAGAGTCGCACCCACTGGCACAAAAAGAACGCTGATGACAAAGTCGGTGCCGTTCCTCCAGACCGGGTGCGTCGCGCTGTTGGCTTCGGGCCAGCTGTGTCCCGCGTTAAACAAGTGTCCCACGATGTACCCCAAGCCCTTCAAGTCCTCCCTCGGATTGATCACCGTCTTGAAAGCGTCGACAATCTGATCGTTCCGCTTCTCGACATCGGAGTGAGCGAACAGCCATCCGCCAGTCAACGTGTGTCTGCCTGCTTCCTCGTCTAGAAAGAGATCGATGTACAGGTCGAAGAATGTCCCGAATTCCTTGGTAGAATGCTCAAACGACACATTGCTGGCCTTGAGCTCCGCAAGCATCGGCTCGAGGATCTTGTCCAGCTCACCCTGCGTCTTGCCGACAGCTACGAACGGCTGCACTTCGAGCATCATCGCACCAAGTTCAAAGTAGACGTACAGCCCGTTGTCGACGAGGTGGTTCGACCACTTATGGAACACCCGCACACCCTCCCAGAACACGTCTTCGTCCTCCGTCAGCGTGCTGTTGATGTACAACACGCCCCCAGCCGCCTTTTCTTCCGCGTACGTGCGGAAGGTGACGGATGTGACGACGGCATACGACGAGGGGCCGCCCCCCTTGAGCCCGAAGAACAGGTCGGGGTTCTCGTCGGCGTTGGCGATGACATACTCTCCGTCGGCAGTGATTGCCTCGAACTCGAGTGCGTTGTCGGCGGCCATGCCATGGAGTGGCGTCAACGGACCATGGCCGCCGCCCTGAACGAGACCGCCCGCAACGCCGACGGTTGGGCACTCGCCCGTGACGACGAGGATGGGCGGGTCTTGGGCGTTGGCTGCGCGGAGGAGGGCGCGGCCTTGCACGCCGGCGCCGACGGTGACGGTTCCGCCCGTGTAGTTCCCGGGACCGGCCCAAGTGTCGCTGAACGTGATGTCCTGGAAGCTGTGGGTGTTGACGATGAGGGAGCCCCAGCCGACACTGCGACCGATGAAGTCGTGGCCTGTGTTGCGGATGATGAGGCGGAGGTTGTTCTCGCGCGCGAAGTCGACGCCGGCTTTGATGTGGTCCTTCTTGGTTGCTGTTACCACGTAGACGCCGTAGTATCCCAAGGTGCAAGGCTCCGTAGGGTCTTGAGTTGGGAGGCATGTTGTGTTAGTGAAGTATTTCCATAAAACGGCGCCGGGTTGATCGGTCCTGTGAGCGAGTGCGTGTGTCAGTTTCTCGCCCTGCTTTGTGGTGTGGTCTGAAGATGGCCTGGGGATTGACTTACGTCCACTGCTCCTTGTCCCAGTTCGCAGTTACTTCAGCACACTTTGCGGCATCATATGTCGAGATGTTGCCGAGGGTTCCTTCAAAGGTGTTGTGACACGCCGCCTCAGGAGGGACATGGACAGCCAAGTTCCCATTCACAGTGACATTAAGCTGTGCCCAGGCTTCTGCCTTGGGCCAGCATTCATCACCGAAGTAGCATCTGCAGCCGTACTCCTGGCCCTGCCATGTCAAGGGAACAAGTTCGCCAGCGAGAACGTTATGAGCGAGCAGAGCGCCGGCGAGAGCAAGAACCGACATCTGGATCATGACGGCAACCGAATCATTGGCTCAGCACTACATGCCATGTTCGTTTATTGCGGGGGATAATGTTCGGATTATGTACCTGAGCCATTTTGCTCCAGTGATACCAAGCAGGTCTTAGACAACGCGGGTCCAGGAAGTCCAGCTTCCTTCATCGGTATCCCCCCGCTTCACTTACACGGAATCCGGTGTTGCCAAGAACTCGCGAATGCAGACTACGACTGACGATGCGACTCAAAGTCTGCAGCTCCAGTCTAGATCGTCTCTGCCCCGGGCTCTTACGCCGTCGAATACCCTGGCCAGTTCGGTTCGCTTCGCCATGGCGTAGATGAGGTGACATCAGACCTTCCGGCGGGCGGCCGATTGACCATACGACGCGGTTCATACTAGGGAAGAACACTTGATGAACCGTTTGAGATCATTAGCACCTGCTTGGCCAATATCGCATAGTCCGAGATGGCCAAATTCTCTTGTCGGAAGGGTCTAAGATGGGGAATATTGTCTTCAGGTTTCTAGTGGAAGCTTTTGTTGTCAGCCCGGATGTTGCACCAGTTCCTGAGAGAACTGCAGGCAGTGCGATTCAGCGAATTGAAGATGCAGCCCCCGCTAGTGCTGACGCTGAGCGATTGTGCCGGCAGATGCAGCGGACAGATTCCCAGGCGGAGCTTTTCCAGAAGCGAACCAATGCCCGAGAAGGGCTGCAACTGACGTTAGGCAGATCAACCATAGTCATTCATCCTGTCGAATATGTTTCTCCTGGACTTAGCGCGCAGACCCTGACAAGGGCGTTCGCCTGGAGGCTGGCTTTGCAGTAGCTGGAGCTGAGAAAGAGTTCTGTCAGCGAGCCCTGTTACGACCGTGCGACGTAGACTAAGAGCTGACAGCCCAATGCGATGTTGCACTGTCAGCGAACGCGGAGGAGATGGGCGTCTGGCTCCATACATACGATGATGGCTAAGGCGGGGTGGACTCAGGTCAAGAAACGTGGACTTGAGCTTAATAGCTTAGAATCTGCGGGAAGTAATGCCGTCCCTTCTCCGACTTTTCACAATGCCCGGCCGAAGATGCGGGTCCGAGCCATCATGACCGGAGTGGAGGCTTTTCGGCGCGGGATACCAGCAAAGAGAACAATCATGAGGAATTCATATTCCGGACAAGTGCTTTTGCTATTATCAATCGGATACCTAATCGGCTTCTATAGTAAGGTAGCCGGCGTGAATAGTTCTGCCGAATGCTGTATCAGTTTTTGACTTGGCCAAAGAGTTGGAGAGTTGGAGAGGGTTGGAGAAGTTGGAGACAGCGGGTCTTAGCGGGTTTGTTGGAGACTTCACGGGCTGCGATGATCCACTACTTCACTCTTGGTGGTTGATAGCAAAAAGCTTCATGATGTATTTGTCAGTATGGGTTGGAATGAAAGTTTTGGGGTTAGCAATGTCGAGATACTGGTCAGGCCCAATAGCCACAAAGCCATCGTCCATAAATCACTCTTACGAACTAAACGCTAGAGATAAAGCAGAACCGTCTGCTGGACTTGAACATTCAGAATTCATAATGAAAGTGCCCTTCAACATCCCTGCTCGAGAAATGGAAGCATTCAGGACTCTTTTTTCATCATGACACCCCAAGATATATTTTTACCGCTGCCGTTCAAGCGCGGGCCCCCTCTCAAAAGCCGCATCCTCCTCGCCCCTCTCACGAACTGGCAATGTCACCTCGACGGAACGGTCTCCGTAGATGAAGTCAACTGGCTTGAGCGATGTGCTGCTGGCGGGTTCTCTATGGTTATGACCCGCGCAGCCAATATCCATCCTTCCGGTAAAGCCTTCCCGGGTCAGATGGGCATCTACAGTGATCATCACCTGGAAGGACTTCGCCGCATAGCCGACGTTATCAGGAAGCATGGGGCTTTATCTCCGGTTCAACTTCATCACGCAGGTCTGAGAGCCAATCCTGATTTTGTCAATGACATTGTCGGGCCATCGGATATCCCTGACAGCGGTGTCAGGGGTTTGTCGCTGAAAGAGGTTGAGGCTGTTCGAGACGACTTCGTAGCAGCAGCGCAGCGAGCTGAAGCTGCAGGCTTCGATGGCGTCGAGGTGCACTCCGCTTTTGGATGGATTCCCATGCAGTTCCTCTCACCTCTCTTCAACCACCGAACAGACAAGTACGGAGGCTCGCTCGAGAACCGATCGCGGTTCCTCTTCGAAGTCATTAGAGGCATCCGCCAAAACTGCAAGCCGGACTTCCAGATAGGTCTGCGCGTATCTCTTGAGAGATATGGCGTGCCATTGACAGAGATGTATGAGGTCCTCGCTAAGGCAATTAGGGAAGAGGAGATTGACTACTTGGACCTGGCGGTCTGGGGCTGGAAGAAGGTGACCCAAGAGGCACCCTTTCAAGGGAAGACCTTTTTGAGTATCTTCATGGATCTTCCTCAATCATCAGTGCGCATTGGGGCGTCTGGGAAGATAATGGATCTCCAAGAGGCCATTACTCTTCTGGAGGGGGGCTGCGACTTTGTGATGTTCGGCAGGGCGGCCATCCTTGAGCACGACTTCCCAAAGCGATTGGAGGAGAACTCAGAACATCGGTCACCGTCATTGCCAGTTAGTGAGGCATACCTCAAGGCTCAAGGATTGAGCGACGGCTTTGTGAAATACATGAAGACCTGGGAAGGGTTCGTCGCGGGGGACAGATCCTAAGGACTTGGACTTATATGTAGACACAGACCCGAGACATTTTCAATTTCCGGCCCCTTAAACGCCATCTCTACTTTTCATCAGGAAATCAATTCTCGATGAATTCCAGAACACAATGGGTATATAAAAGCGATGGTAGGTACAGGTCGACCTAGCAAAAGATGGTTGGAGAATGATGCAGTTGCCCAGAATGGCTTAGCTCCGTGATGTCGATGGCCTCATTTCTCTCGCCACCGTTCTTCCTCCCCCTCAATCCACACCACATAATCATTCATTCAAACGAATGATTTCTATGCCGTCATCCACATAGTAAAAGCACCAGCCACGAACAGCGCCAACATCGCCGGCGAATTCCTTCCCCCAAGGCTCTCCTCCTCTTCCTGCACCTCCTCTGCAAACTGCCCGACGACGTTCCCCCTCGGCCAGTACTCGCACACCAAATACCACGCATCATCCTCGCACCGCTTCCTCGCACACCCGACATCCGTCGTATCCTTCCACACGAGCTGCGTAAAGTGGCCCGTCTCCTCACTGAATTCGGCGTCGTCAAAGTCGTAGTCGTCGCGCTCCTCGCCCCACGCCTCGACGCTCTGCGTCACGTTGGCATACCCCATCGCCAGGTTCTCGCCGTACGGCCCGCCCGAGTGCTCAAAGTCGCAGTCGTCCATGCCGCGCAGGTAGTCGACCGCAAAGTCGGCGAGCGTCTCGTTCCACGACACGTCTGAGGCGTTGTGCTGCTCGCGGTAGTGGTTGGTGCTGTTGAGCACGGCGGAGGTGAAGGTGTCGTCTGAGTTCCATTCCGGGACCGCGGTCGGCCTGGCTGGGGCGATGGTGGTTACTACGACGGTTTGGGCGGATGTGAGATGGAAGAGGAGCAGTGCCGGGGTGAATATTGTGAGATGCATGTTGAAGTCTTGAGATGCCAATATCGTGGTATTCTTCACTAGTGGTGGTGCAACAACAAGCGGGTTTCGCGCGTGCGTACGTGGGAGAGCTACAGAGGGCCGCAAAGATTCAGCATTGCGATTATCTAGATATTAAAGCTCTTGATCAGCATCTGCAAAATCCTCTGCGATTCGACGATGCAGCGTTCCAACCAGGTTTTGCACCCTTGGCTTCTCTCATCCAGTCAATCGGGCCGTGAGAACGTAGGATGACGCATTCCGGGCTTCTTGGGGTCCTTCCAAGGCCATGAGGGTGGCCTGAATGCTGACGAAGGCCCCTTGCTCGGCCAATGGGCCCTGGACTTGGCGGCCCGTTCAGGTTCATCGGCGGTTCGTCCGGGCTTGGGACATGCTGGTGGCTGACCGTTGTTGCCCTGCACAGCCTCCGGGGCGCTGATCGTTGTCACATTTTGGACGAACCATTTCCCCAGGTCCTTGGGTACGATAATTTGGTACTTATCCTTGCGCCCACGAGGGCTACGGTAAGAACTGCATGCCGCAATCGGTATGATCCGAGATGGAAGGTGGATAGAGTTGTTGTTGAAAATGTTGCTAGTTGGGACCGTGAAATGGGGTTTCTGTGTGTGGCCATAATGAAGGTTTCTCTGTGAGCCATCCCCCTCGCATACGGGAGTCAAAAAGGTGCGCCCACAGGCGGCAAACTGTGAGAATCAAAGTTAGAAGGGAAGAGGAATGGGGTTTCTGCGTACAAAAGGCTTTGCCTGGAGTGTCAGGCCTCAAAATGGGACTGTTTGGCGAGCACGCATGTTCAGAATGAGGTTGAACTTGGCATGCCTATGAGGGCTGACTTACATGCGTAAGGTACCTACCTAGGTATTGATGACGACGTTTAGGTGCGTCCGTTAGCTGTTACCCGATGATGTAGGCCGAGGCCGACAAATAAACCACAACAGCTTCCCCAAAAGAAACAACCACATAGTATCTTAGATTGAGGAATAAATCGCTCAATCTTTCTAACAAGCTCCTGAAGCAAAGTCGTGTTCAACATTCGTTGTGTAAGTGATCTCTACTTCACTGAATCGTCCACGATCGGGGACGGCTACCAGCTAAACACCCTGGGGCCCCTGCTGTAATGATGGGTCAAGTCAGCACTCAAATTTCCTTCTCACCAGCAGATCGGACTCACTTCCAACGTCAAACCTCGCCTATTCGAGAGCGTCCAGCTTTGGTGTCAAACCAACAATCGAACGAAAAATATGTTTGGTCAAATTAGAGACGAGTGATGGTACATCTAATAATGCAAATCATGTCTATCCGTCGCTACCCGCTGCAAATGCTCATTTGAACAAAAAAAGAGAAGTAAATTAGAGCGCCCGGTTCTTGGAAACGGTGTTCAGCAGTGGGTGCAGCCACTTGAACGAACCCGGCTCGAACGGCTCCGACGCCGCGATGAAGTCGAACACCTTGGCCTTCTGGATTGCCGGGGACACAATGTAGGCCAAGAGAATCCTTTGCATGAAGCCCCAGGACAAGATGTACCTCGCCATGAACCAGTCCTTCGTCGTAGCCCATGCGTGCAGTCTCGTCAGGCGCGCAGACTGTCCTAGGTCCTTCTCCAGTCCCTCCATCCTGTCGGCCTTGTACTCTTCAAACAAGCTCTCCAATGCGTCAAATCCAGGGGTTCCGTTGGACTCGGCAATGAATTTGCGCAGGCCGTTGCAGACTGCGACGACGTCCTGCACGCCGTTGTTGAACCCTAGACCGGCATTCGGCGTAAACTTATGCGCCGCATCTCCCACAAGCACGATCCGGCCTTTAAAGCTCCAGTGCTTGCAGATGCCCTCCTCGAGGCCGGCACCGCCCGCGTTGTAGCGCTCCTTGAACACATCCTTGACTTTCAGGGTGCCGGTAATGGGCCACTCCGCAAACCGGGCGCCGTACTCCTCGAGCTCCTTCTCGGTAAATGAGATCCGCTCCTTCGTCGGCTCAAGCAGTTTCTCGTAGCAGAAAATCCAGCCCCTTTCCTTGCCGGTGATGTACATCACGGACTGGTCCACGCCCTGCGTCTCGTAGCTCTGACCGGCGGCAGTGGGACGCGGGAACGACGCCCACATGCAGCGGTAGTTGGTCTCGTACGGCTTCTCGGGGTCCCATTCGCGGGCCGGGTCTTCTTCGAGGGCGAGGCGGCGCATTTGGCGGCGGGTGGCGGAGTGCACGCCGTCGGCACCGATGACCACGGACCCCGCGTAGGAAGAGCCGTCTTCGCAATTGACGATGACGCCGGTGTCGGTGGTGGTGATTTTGGCGATCTTCTTCCCGGTGTGGTAGCGTGTTTTGGCGTCTTCGGGGAGGGTGTCGTAGAGGGCCTGGATGAGATGCGCCCTGTGGAACGCGAGGGGCGTTGTACCGTGGCTGTGGCGGGTGTCAGTACCTGGGTTCGCTGGTGTCGAAGAGACGGTTAAATCGGACGACGTACTGCTCCTTGAGAAGGTCAAATGCGGAGGACTGCTTGAAATTGAAACCGTCGGTAGTGAAGCCTTTGTTGTCGTCCAGGAGCATGCCGATTTCCATGAGCTTGTCTAGAATGCCGAGCTGGTGGAAGACGCGCATGCTCGTAGGACCGAGGACAAGACTTGCGCCAAGATCTTCTACGATGTTTGTCCGCCTCTCGAGGACGACGAAATCGATGCCGGCATGGTAGAAGGCGTGTGCGGCGGTGATGCCGCTAGGGCCTCCGCCGATGATGATCGCTTTGAAAGGCTCGCTGGCCATGTTGTGGTTGTTACTGAAGTAAGATGGATGTTGATTAGTTGTTGAATGCTGAAGTAACATGAACTGAAGGCGACTGTGATGGATGGCATTGTCGCCGGCGGAGGGTTTTATAAAGCTGCGCTGTGATCTGCCATCTCCACTGAAGCTCGGCACCAAATTACTTTGTCCAGAGTTTCGTGCTAGCGTTCCGACTCCATCTTGGCCGGGAACTCGACGGGATCCGTCTCACGGGGGTCGTCTCCGTGCACTAGCACTGACGGCATCCCGCTCGGAGTAATATTGCGGCTATTACGAGAAGAACCTTGGAGATTTCAGCCAGTGCAGTCATCTTTCCCGACTCTGTCCGACAAAGAACGGTGAAATGTCTTGCTGCTACATAGGAATGAACCCGGGTTTGGATCGTCATTGCTGGTCCGGATGCCACGAGATCAAAGCCCGGGAATCCATGTATGTCAGATACCCGGGATTGAAGGTGGGTGAAGCCCGTCTCCCAGGGCTGTCGAACGGGGGTCGGAACAACTGCTGCCAAGCAGATCGATGCAGCATTTTAGCGATTGCAATGAGTATCGAGCACCAAATGCGACAGATGCCACTGCTCTCGGAGAAAACCCACTGTTGAACCCAGTGAATGTGGGCAAGATGGGTTATCAGCGATGTTCAGGGTCCAGTTTGATCTGGGCGGGACTCGTGTTCGGTTGATTTACTGATCTGTAGCAACGGTGCCCTAGTTCAGACCTGCTCATCTTGAAAGTTGTTTTTGACGTGATTGAACCTACAGAGGCGTTTCCTCCCGTCAGAATCTTTCGGCATGTCATCGGAGACTTTCTCGATGACGGCGCCTCGGGAAAGCGGGTCACAGCTGCATAACGCGGACACTACGGGCCCCGAGACCCCGATCTTTGGTGGTCGGGAAGGCAGCCACAGGCGCCGACCCGCTTGTGAAGATCTCACTCCCGCGACCCGTCCCGTCCTGCGCCACTTGTTGTGGTTGTATCATTCAAGAAAACTGAGATGTTGTTAGCAGTATCTTGGGCGGGTCATTTCGACTCTCACCAGGATGCTGTCATGCGGGTCTGCCATGATGTCACATGACCACCTTTGGCAGCGATTTTGCCCGAGAGAGTGCGGTGTCGGCACGGGCTGGGCTTTGGTGTCCGTATCCAGCTTTACATCTTGATTTCTGTATGGCTTCTTTTGAATCGCTAGATTTTCACATACACGCCGTCGTGATTATTGCACTCATCAAGTCGCATGCCCATTGCCATCATAGCACTCTGGCGACTTACTGTCTATCCACAGCAAACGCCGGTGTAATACAACCAAGCAGGACGGACTAGGCATCAGAGCGCTGCACGCCATGTGTTTCACCCAACATCAGATCTGGCTTATATGAACTGGTTAGGTCATATAACCATTTGAGGAGTATGTGCGAGCGTTCGATTCCTTGATCATCGGACGGGACAACATAACAGACGAACATGTTCAATCCAATTCTTTTGAAGTGAAAAGAGTTCTCCTCATCTTTGGCTTACTTGACGTCTAGTGCCGATTTGCCACCAAGTTCTCGGCAGCTTCCATATCTGGCCAATATTGGCTCGAATCTCACATCAGCTAGCCCAACTCGCATCCATCGGCCCGGTCTTGTGTTCTCGCCTTCTTTCTCAGCACATCATCTTCACAGTGTGGGGCAAACCCGAAAGGTAATTAGCGTATGGACTCATGAAGGAAGTCCTTTGGTTACGAGATACTAGCCTCAACCTCGCCTATTCATCACCCCTGACAAGTCTCAGCAACCTGAATTCTGTGTGTTGCGCTCTCGAAGGTTTCGTGGAATGATTGAATTACTTCAAGCAATTGATTGGAGCTACATAGTGAGTAGATCAAATGACATCAAGTAGTTGAGACTTCACATCACGAGGCGTTCAACTTTCGCTAGGCCAAGCGGGAGTCTTAGACACCCAGCCGAGGGTGTGTCAAATCATCAGTCCACATTTACAGGGAGCTGTTCTAGCCCGCTCTAGCCAAGTAATGAAGCGTGAAGCTGACCATTGCAGAAAGCTGTTGCCTAGTCACCTCAGACTATAAATGTCCGAATCTCTCGGACTCTGAATAGTCTTAATGATTGGGCAATGTCATCGACACTTTCATTATCTCAATCAAGTCTCAAGCAATGAGGTCTCTCCTGTCATTGGCCGCCCTCGTGGCTTCCGCAAGAGCTGCCGTCGATATTCTCCTACCTCTATATGTCTACCCCATCAACGACCTCGTGAAGCCGTACGACGGCACCGTCGACTGGACAGCCACCATCGCAGCCATCGACGCCCATCCGGATCTGACCTTCAATATCATCATCAACCCACTTAGCGGCCCGCCTTTCGCCAGCGAAGCCGGTATCAAGATCGACTGGGCCAAGTGGATCGGCCAAATCAACCAGCGCCCCAACACCGTGACCTTGGGCTACATCTCGACCCTTGGAACCGTACAGACCACCCCCCGTGATATCTCGATTGTCAAGCAAGCTGTCGACACCTACGCTGCTTGGACGACGGCAGATGGTTGGGATGGCGTCTCGTATGATATTCACATCGACGGCATCTTCTTTGACGAAGTCAACACTGACCCGGCCCAACTCGACTACTACACGCAAGTCTCAAACTACGCGAAGGCCGAGACTGGTATCGTCGTCTTGAACCCTGGCGTTCCGGTCAATACAGCCAGCTACTCCCTCTACGACGTCGCCGATGCCATCTTGTCCATCGAGACTTGCTACACCAGCGATCCGAATGCGCCGCAAGACCGATGCCCGAGTGGCACTTATACCCCCTTCACGCCTGCATCATTGAGTTCTCTGCCATCTGGAGCAGCCCAGAAAGCCAAGTCTGCCGTAGTCGTTCACGATTTCTATGACGATTGGCAGCCGTATCAGCCTGCTTCACTGTCTACTTTGCAGACCGACATCAACGCCATCGTTGCACAGGGCGTGCACAGTTTGTACATCACGCAATGGGGCTACAATGAGAGCTTCACTCGAGAGCCAGCTAGTGTGGGGACTGTGTCTAACTTGTTGGCCTTGGCGCAAGGTCTTCCCTCTGGTCAGCCGCTATAAATGGGCCCGACTGTTTGGATCGTCTGTTGTCTCACCAGCAGCAGTTGGACTTGAAGTAAAGTTCCGTCGATACGAGCACAACCAGACCTATTTCCTGCTGGGGGTCCTACTTTGAATGGAAATCTTTCAGTAGTGTGAGAGCCTTAAGTATATTCCATATGATAACACGCTGAGGTATCTTACTATTCTTTTGTCTTCTCCGGATCGTCGACATGTAAATATAAACGGGTAGTATTGTAACGATTCGAAGTAGCCGGAGGGCCACCTGGCTTGTTTAAGGGACTATTCTGTCAAACTCCCGCCAAAGGCTGCTGGGAGCCTGTCATGAGCATGTATCACAGTGACTTGCAGGAGCTGAAGCTGGATACTCGGACTTGGCTTTAGTATGGCAATTCACGCGGTAAGCATGGGCGCCCTGGAAGCCATGCGTATCACAGGCAGCATTGTCATTCCCATGGGATAGAAAATCAGAAGAGTTTTGCTACGTGGGCGGATACTTCTAAATAACAGGGCGAATTACTTGGTACCTGAATTACATCGTTTCAATAGTTTCATTATCACTATCGTTCATATCCTCCTGATTATTCCTGTCATTACCGTTTCTATCCCTCTCTCTATCTCTATCGTCGTCTATGCCCACTACCCGCCTGGTTAGCGAGAAATATCCGCGCAGACGGGAAAACTCGATTTGAAGCTGTCGTGTAAGGGGCCGGACTGGAGTGGTACTTGCGTACAACTGAATTCGGTGTCAGTACGCGTTGCCAGGAATATATTTATTACCGCAGTCTATGGTCGTAATGACACTTACCTTACCTACAGCTGTCTTATATATCTATTCGGTTCCTCAGCGTAAGGTATGTGTGAACACACGTTGCGTCCTGAGGCGTATGTTGTGCCCCGCAGACGACTCAGCTGCCAAGCATAACCAACATATGAATGCAAGGCAGAAATCCACTTCCACTGCCAGAAATTCAGTCACCATGAGGCACAGCATGTCTCTGATTGCGGCACATAACGCATTATTACCAGAGAGTACCCCTCTTTTCCACCGCGACGCTTATTCTCCAACCATAACACCATTTCACCTAAACTTCTTACGTTTTCACCCATCGTAGCGCTATCCATTGATGCTAGCGCTTGTTACGTTACACACTCGGTTCTATGCATTATCCTCTTAAAGTTGCGCATCATGCCCAGCATCACAGACGATTCTAGTTCCCCTAGGGGCCCAAGTCTCGACAGACAACGAGTCGCGTCGCAAAGCTATGAGAGCGACCCCGCCGAAAGTCTCATGAGCGAGAGCAGCTCCGACAAGAAGACCGATTTCGCCGCGATAGAGGATTCCCACGGCGTCAGAGAAGGAACTCTGCCAGCGCGATCCAGCAATTTCTTCTTGATGCCCTCCTCATAATACCTTCGATATGTTCATCGTTTACGGAATGATGGCCCTCCAGAATCATGGGAAGCCGATTAATGAGGACCCGGTTCCAGCCTTACGCATGGCCGCGACGTACAGCCCGACCATTTTTCCTATCGCTTTTGCCGCTGTTGCTGCGAATTTGCTGAAAGCTGCAGCCGGCTGGAAGATGGAGCGAGGCGTCACGGTTCTGAGTCTCGAGTACCTCCTTAGCTGCCGCACCGTCTTCAGTGCAGTAACGACACCCTTCACTTTACGGCGTGCAAACATCCTGGTACCGTTCCTTGTCGCTCTCTGGGCCATGTCGCCTCTAGGAGGCCAGGCCGCTCTGCGTATAATGGAGATGATCCCTTCACAAGTATCGGAGCCGTATCCATTCGAATATCTCGAGTTCATGTCCGTCTTTCCACATTCGAGTCCTGTGGGCTCGGCCGGATCAAGTCTGATGCCCTCAATTCAAGGGACCTTCACCTCAGCTCTATCTAGTTCCGAGGAAGTCAAACTAGGGCCTCGAGATGCGTTCGGGAACGTCAAGATTCCGATGCTTGAACACTATCCACAGACAATGACAACCGGTCCCGAGGGCTGGTGCAATGTCAGCCTCAATGGGTCTGATATGATTTGGTCTGCCATTATGGGCATTCCTGTTGCAACACAGGGCGGTTTTGTTCGGGGGCAGAACTATTCTTTCACCATGAATACTTCCTTTATGAACGCAGACTGCTCAGTACGGCGCGGACAAGCAATGAACCTCGGAAACTGGTCCAAATACATGAATAAAACTGGGCTGTACAACACTGGCAGGGTTCTCATCATCAGGCCCGCCGGAGTTCGCAACATATTCAGTAAAGCACCCATGGATCTCATACTCGAAGCTTACTACTTACCGAATGAAATAACCACCAATGCTACGTGTGTTATCACAACGACGCATGCCGAAGTTGACGTAGCTTGCCAAGGACCTGTTTGTGGCTCTCGTCGCATTAGACGAACTGAGAAGCCGAAGAACATGACAGTGAGAACGGTATTGGATGGCATTGCAGCAGAAGGGTCTCAGAAACTCGTGCCAGCGGGAGTTCTTAACGCATTTGAGGAAACCGTCGTTCGAATTACCCAAACACCATGGGAGGCCCAGGGCATGGGAATGTACAAACCATTCCCTTCACCATTAGAGACCTACTTCACCCATCCGAATGCCCCATTTTCCGCTCCAGGTATCGGCAATTGGAATGGAACGGACATCTACGAAGTCGGGGATGTGGTGTTCTCCCAAAGACTTTCTCAGCTTCTCAACACATTCTGGCTTTCTTCGGTGGCGTCTCTGAATATTTCAGGGAACTTCAACTTTCAGACGCACAGGATGCTTCTAGGAGTTGAAAACACCATCGTTCAAAACGTTACGGGTACAAAAACGCCAGATCAGTTAGTGATGCGGGTTAACGGGCTTTGGATTTCAATTTTGTTCATTGCCTCGGCCGTTATGCTAGCTTCAGCTGTCGCGGCTAGCGTCTTTGGCTGTCTTAGGCGGGGTCCTGATGTCCTAGATCGAGCTACATTCTTTCTAAGGGACAGTCCACACGTTAATCTAGCTCAACAAAACTCACTGGAAGACGGGGTTAGTCAGGTCAAAAGGACGAAAAGCCTGCGTGTTTGCGTCGGCGATATCAGGCCTACGGAAGAAACTGGTTATGTCGCATTCGGAACAGTCGGAGAGGCCACGCCGTTGAGCTGGCAGGAAAAGGACAGACGTTATGCTTAAGACTTTAGCTGATCATCTTGAACTGATAATCAAATGATGAGGTGTATTACTTGTCTGTCATAAAAGCTTGAGAGTACAGTAAGAATCCACCTAATCAGCTTATTGATGGGGAATGAGGTTTGCTGCAGCGCCTCCACAAGGGCAAGCAAAGCAATTTTGACCCCCATACTTGTTAACTTAGCTCTTTTTTTTAGTGTTTTTAACTACTTGACTAACTTGCAAATAAAACAAACTTATCACTATATAAAATGACGTTATATAGACTACTTAATTGGGCAATTTGAAGGATATCTACAGCCTTATAAGCCCTCTTGTAGGCCCTCATAGCCCCCCTTAGAGAGGGCCCCTTGGAGGGCTCTTTAAAGGGATCTTTAGAGGGACCCTCAAGCCCCCCCGTTAAGAGGGGCCCTCACGTATGCCCTCACGTATGCCTATAGGCTAGGCATACCTATAAGTAGGGTGATAGCCTATATAAAGCCTCCTATTAGCTAGAGTATAAGACATCAAATATTTCAATTCAATCGAGGGGTGTCAAATTAATCGATTAGGTAGTGGCGATAGCCTCACTTTGCTTAGTTGGGTTGAATGCGTTGTCAATGTACTTGCCCTTGTGGAGGCGCTGGTTTGCTGGCCGGACATTGTCCTCTATAAGTGCAAATGTAGCGTACCTAGTACTTCTATAACGACGACAGTAGTAGATAAAACGAAAGGGGTAGATATGATGATAACAACGATGAACGACGACGATGGCAACGACGAAAGGGAGTACAAAGCAAATATAAGACAGTCGCTTTGGCTGAGGATATGCGGATTACACGCGTGCGTGTGGAAACGGCCGGGACTGCAAAGCTCTGAGGAGTGTAGTGTCTACTTAAGGCTTCTTATGTTCGCGATGACCCGTTCATAATCTTCCACCGCCCTTCCTTTCCTCAGCATAAAGTCCTGGGTGACAGCCACTCCGCCTGGCGTCTTGAACTCCATGTAGTCCACCGGCTCAAACCCGTATTTCTCATAGACCGCTTTCGCCTTGGACATGGACTCCAGAAATGCTATCGAGCCCCCGTCATCGGCCTTCTCACATCCCCATCGCAGCAACGGCGTCGCCGCACCCTTCCCTTGGTGTTCTTTGCGGCAGACGATCAGTTCGAGATACCAGTGCCTCACGTCGCCAAGAATAGCCGCATGCTTCCTACCAATACCGCCAAAGAACTCGTTTGCAAAGTCTGGGTTGCCTTCCTGCGGCCAGACGTCTTGCGGCGGCGGTGGCTCCACGTTCACTTCGCCGTCCTTAGCCGGGTGCACCCATTTCGCCCAGGCAATGACGAGATCCGGGTCTTCCACGTTATCAGAGTCCGTGACGACGAACACGCTACAGCGCGGGTCCGTTGCTTCATCAGCGAAAGCTTTGAGGAGAAAGTCGTGACACTCTTGCGAGCTGACTGGAAAGCACGTTGCGGCGATGGGGTTGTCGCTGAAAGCGGACAGGTAGACGGCGGTTAGGGCCGGCCCGTCCGCGGTTGTTGCGGGGCGCATTTTCAGCGGCATCTTAGGCGGTAGTGACAGGCCGCTGGAGAAGGCGGCGGTCTGGGGAAAGTAAGGTGCTTGTCTCGGCTTCAATTCCGAAGAGGATAACCTTGATCAAGGGAAGGGGTGGGCGAAGTTGAATGGGAGTTTGATGTTGTGATGATGTGGACAATGCGCTTCTTTGTCCACGTACGACTTCACCCTCGGCGCAAGGAGCTGCTGCTTTTGGTTTGGACCGCGGGTACTGCAGCCATTTTTGAAAGTTTAGTGCCGGGCAGCTTCATGCTTTGCTGGAGCGGTCAAACAATCCGATTACGGGTGCATCGCGTGAGTCAACCAGGCAGTCAATAGATAGTTAAGGAAACAAGCACGCACATACTGCGCGATTAGAAGGCCATTGCCCTGGAATATGCTCTCAAATGCGCTAAAGCCTCTGGTGCGGGGTTTTGAATGTAACACGCAAAAGAGAACACAAGAACGGCAGACAACCTTGGAACCCAACAGAGATGCATGCCATCTGGCCTCCGGCAAAACAAAACTGCGTACTGAACTTCAATGGGGTTCATTCACTTAATGATTAATTACGTGTGTGCGTCGCTCCGAGAGATTGTCACGTTGTTGTTTGGCCGTCCAATCTAGGGTGTACACCAAAATGGACCCCTCGGCTACATGCGGTTCACAACAACGCAGGATTATTATTTTACATTAAGATGGGTTGGAAACACGGCGAAGTGCCAGAGTGGTTAATGGGATTGACTCGAATTACCACCGATATCAATTGGCTTCGGCCGCGCAAGTTCGAATCTTGTCTTCGTCGATACGTTTTGCTGTTTTGCTGTTTTGCTGCCCTTTGCATGTCACAAGCCGTAGTAGACGTCTGCAACAAAGCACAGTCACCAGACAACTACTGGAATGGTCCTTTATTGAATGTCCTTCTGAAGTAAAGTAATATTGCGTGGCGGCCAGACTGACTCGGTTGTGGAGAATGGTGCGGTGCATTTATGACAAGGTGTCTGGCGCACACCTCAACAACCTCGACCTTTAAAGACACCCACGCCATTAGCGAGGCCTTCTAGGTGGACACACCTCGGTTAGTGGAGTGCCATCATCCATGTAGTAGCCGGTTTGTCCAACACATGCTGTGCAGTATTGAATCCACCCTTCGAACACCCATCATCGGCGAATCTGAAAACTTGTACTATTTGCACTTCAAACAGAGTAGCTTACAGTCGACACACAACCCTCTGTATTTTCAGGCAAATGATTACCTTTAGCAGGCGGGGGGGCTTAAGGACACTTAGCCATCGTCACGCGTCGTCTCTGGTTTGATCTGCAGTCTCTCACCCATGGTCAATAATGCTTCCCACACTATGACATCGTCAAGTTATTGTCTCTGACGCGCCGCCGACACAGGAAGCTTTGAGAGTTCCAGAAAGACTGATGCCCGTGTGTCCTTACTCTTCGTCTGACTCTTCCGTCTGATCTTCCGGCTTCTTTCCGTATACGACGTGGCTATCGACAGATTAGCGACTCCATCACAAGCGAGATAATCATCGGCAATGGCTGGTCCGCATACTGATCGAACATGGCGTGGAGTGCGTTGCTCTTGATCTCTTGCCGGACCTTCGCCAGCATCACAAGGACCTCGTCCTTCGTCTGCCCTAAGACGTCGCAAAAGAGCTCAAGAGAAAAGGCCTCTAGCCCGTCCAGTGTTTGAATCAGGTTCAGCATGCCGACCTCTCTGTGGTGGGGGTCCTTAGCCCAGGGACTGACAGGGCACCTGAATTTGGAGTGCTTCACGTTCTGGAACCCAGCGCCCTTAACCCACTCTTCTAGCTTCAGTCCTGGGCGGCCGGTTCGACCCATAGACTCACAAGCGTCCACGAACTGCTTGTTCCACTTGCGCGTAGCATGCTCCTCGGTATATGTTCCGTCGTCGAATAGTATTCAGAGTTCAGATCTTGAAACTCAGCCCAGCCCCCGGGGTTGAGATATCTGAAAATTCACTACACTTAGATGCAATCTTGTTCCAAAGCTCACGGGAGGAGTCTAAACTTACTTGAAAACATTGCGAACTAACTTGGGCTAATCGGCGATAGCGACAAGCATATGTCTAACGAATATGTAGTCGTATTTTTCTACTCCAGCCCACGAACTCTCAACGTCATCAATCTCAAACTTGACGTTGGGGGGCACCGTAGGTATGTCAGTCTAGATTCTAAACGCGGACGACTTGCCGCTCATTATTCATTACCATCCGGGCTGGATAGCGCTCAAGTCATTGCCGATGATCTGCCCCCATGTTAGCGGTAGCGCAGTGAGCGCAGCCCCTCGAAGCACTTCACCTCGGCGTTTGGGAAAACATCGGCCATCTCTATAGCCCCTGCACAATGAAAGTCAACCCCTTGCTATCATTTCGCTTGAAAACAGGTGTCAATACTCACAAATACCGATGCCAGTACCAATGTCAAGTATTCTCTGAACCTTGTCTTTCTCAAGCGGGGCAAGATAGGGTCTGTTTCCAATTGCCTTCACTGCCATGGCATGGGTCACCTCCAAGCGCTCCATCTCCAACTGCAATCATCAGGAATATACAACTACTTATTGTAATGATAACCTACATCATCGTTCGGAAATACGTAGACTGCTCTGGGGTTAGGAAAACACGCAGTGACTATGTCTCTAAACCGAGACTCACCTCCTCGGCGAAAAGCATGATATCTTCGTCCATAGTCAACTGGATAGTCAACGATGCTCGATGAAAGCGATTTTGTGTATGTGGTGCTGAGACGGTCAGCGAGAGAAATAATGTCTATGACCAAGCGCGCTTACATTTGCTCGTCGATAGAAGAGCCGTCGTCGTCCTACATATAGCCTTGAGAATTTTGATTACCAGCATCCAGTGCGTTGATGCACTTACGACGGCATCATCAACCTCAAGCGGTGCTGGTTCAATTGTCGAAATTTCGTTCAGCACCGGGGCTGTCCCTATCTCTGAAGTAGGGAGATCAGCCGCAGACGCCTGCTTACGCGCGGGCGGAGGTTCGTTGGTGATTCCCATGCTTGAGGCCTAATATTACAGTTCTGAATTTAAAAGAATACACCACTTCTTTGCTGGAAGAGTGAATGTGAGTGAGAAAGAGAGTAACAAGCCAGAGATCAGCAATCGGGAAGAACATTCTTTTGAGCATGGGAGTTTCTTAACCAACGCATCTACTGACAGACCCGCTGTTGGAACGGCGTAAAACCTGCCCAAACACAAAATAATCTGCCTGCACCAACAAAGCCAGGGTTGCCGTTTAGGACCAATGACAAAGGGTTTCCATGCAAGTTGTTTTCAACCTGAACGTCGATTTAGGCAACACGTCCGCTCGACAGTGCAACTTCCCCTCTTCGCCAAGGTTATGTGCGTATTGGCCGACGCAGGTCTCATGGTCGTGTCGGAGTTAGTGCCCACACCCGGGGTCTATCGCGGTCTCACATTGCCGTTCCATCACCAGGTTTACATGTTATGACATCTTCATTTCACCGATTGGAAGCAGAACCGAGGCCAGCGTTTGATTTTGGTTCTCGGGCGGATAGAGTAGATTAACAATGGTTCCAAATCCTACTCACTTTCTGAGTCTAATGTTCCTCTGCCGATGAGTGAACCCCGTCATAAACGATGACAATCTATTTCGCTGGAGCTTCTCAAGAAGTGTATTTGAGATCTGATAGCCACGAATGTCAGACGCATATATTGCCATGGCTTCTTGGCAGATAATCATGCTTTCTGACATGGCAGTGTCAATGAGGTTCGACAACACCCGGCAAAAGGAGAACACAAGAAGGAGCCCTCCAAAGACGGATATCAGCTTAGCAGTCGGAGGTCTCAAATGCTCCTGTGGTGAAGCTTCCCGCACCAGTAGTGTCTAAGAGAAGGAATGTTCTGTCCGGCGCAGACCCAAGCGAGTTGTACCCAACTTGAACGGAGAAGTTGTTACCGTTCCGCAGATTTTGAGCACCGACAGTCGCGCTCTCACCCTTATCATACATAGTGTAGTAACGGTAAGTGACAATGCCAGGCTGGGCCTCCTCGAAGGTGGCGGTGAAGTGGTAGAATTGACTTGGCTCGCCTAAGTGCGCAGTCACCCACTCGAAGGTGACGTTCCGGCTGCCAGCATCGGAACCAAAGATCTGGTATTGGACGGCTTGGCTCGGAGACTGGACGCGCAGGTCATCCCAGAATGGCAAAATGGAAACGGGCGGAATTTCATCGGAGGGAAGCGGCTCGTTTTCGTAGGCCGTAGAGCCCTCGTAAAGCGAAAGAAATCCGTTGCTGCTGGCATAGACGGTCGTAGCATAGGATCCGAAAACGCCGACGGGAAAGGGCAGTAAGGCGCTTCCGAAAGTATCATCGCCCGCAGATATCAGAGAGGTGGGGCTGGGCAAGATGGGAGTAGGAGTGCAGGTGCTGCCAATACTGACCGTAGTCCCGTCGGCGGAGGGAGTAGTAGAGGACGAGGACTCGACAGGTGTAGCGGAACTGGAAGATGGGGTCTCGGTGGTTGACAATTCTGTACTAGTCGACGGGTCTGTGGATGATGCCTCTGTGGAAGACGCCTCAGTAGAGGAGGCCTCCGCAGAAGACTCTACAGACGACACCACTGCAGAAGTGATTGTGGATGTCCGAGTTGACGAAGACACTTGTGTGATCGTGACGAACGACGAAGAGCTCTCTGCCACCGAGGAGCTCTCTACGGCCGAAGAACTCTCTACAACCGAAGAGCTGACGGCACCTGTTGAGCTCTGAGCACCGCGGGTAACTGTAACAACCGGAGTCGCCGCCGTGACGGTGACGGTGGTAGGCAAGACGCCGGAGAAACACTGACAAGCCGACCAGTACGCGGATGCATCGGCGCAAGCGCTCGCGTAGGCGGGGACAGCACCAGTGATGATAGGAGCTGCCTGTCGGGGCGCATGAACGTTCCTGCGGGCAACGGAGTTCGCAGTGACAGTCACAGCCCTTTGCATATCATGAGCTTCTGTTATAGGAACGCAAAACGGTTCGTGGAGCGGGATTTGGCTGACATGACTTACCCTGGAGTAATGGTGACTGTGGCGGATACGAAAGCCTCGCACAGAGACTGTCGGGCTGCGAAGGGAGGCTCTGCCGGGCGGTGCCAGCGACGGCGCGACCACAGTTGTTGTTACAAATGGCTCCGGAAACAAGCGAGGGAGCGCCAAGAACGGCCACGATGACCGAAAAGGTCTTCATGATGGTGCAAACGGATGGATGAATGTCAAGGTGTGACGAGCTATAAGTTGATAGGTGAACGACTGAGCCGAAGGACTGCGTGTAGATGGGTTGATGAAGGGAGAGAAAGGGGCGAAGTATCCTCCCTTTAAATAGTTTATTCCATGGAAGCACTCACTGACCGTGATCCTTTGGCTGGCTCTACTCATCCAGGGATGGACACTTTGAGCAACACAACAGAATGCTTGAGCCTTACGGCTGAATCGACATGTGCCGCTCTGTCCCAGAAACATCTTGGCCAAGAGCAAGCTGAGGAGTGATGGTTAGGAATTGGTTTGTCTTCTTTTCGGAAACTTCAAGTCGAGCTACGCGCCCAAGAGGAGTAAAAAATGCGTGTAGGTTGCAGCCCTCCGAACCCCGATGCCAGGATAATCGACACATGCCGATGGTCACTCCAATCTAGCGGAGCGAGTCGAATAACCTTAAACATGGCCACAAACATAGGATTGTAGGTGAATCACTGAGTTTCGTGATGCGAGATGTGGCTTTCTAAGGGGGCGGCTGACGTCACCTCCTAGTCTTGGCCCCGTCAGCATCGGTCGAGTTTACATTCTTAGACGCTTCCCTGACGCTGTTCAGAGACCTATGCGATGACACACCACCTATTATTGAAGGTTCGAAAATCGGTTACGCATCTCAAGGCTCCTCTACTGCCAGAGAAGGAAGCCGAGGAAGTGAACCTGCCGCATCCAACAAACTAATCGAACGCGCCGCCTCTGAAACTTGTGGATATGTTGTCGGTATGCAAGAAAAATGAGGCCAGAATAGGTTATAGATGGGCACTTTCGTGGCGAGGACTGGGTTCCACAGGTACCAGCTCACTTATCCCAAGCGCAATTCCGCAGAGCAGAAAACCTTTGGGTTTGTAAATGGACCTCGACAGTCACGTTCTGACAACGTGAGCCCTATAAGGCTGCCTGTGGCTTCAAGACATTTGCCCTACAAGACCACACACCCCTTGTCATGTGGGGACCATCACAGCTCTCTCCATATTTCACGGGCAAGTGGCGATAGCTTCGCTACGAAGATGAAGACAACGGAATAATTCGACTATCGTCCAGCCTTGCGGTTGAAAATGTCAGACTTGTGGCCATGTTCAATCTTAGAACCTAAGGATCAAATCTCATGATGTGGAAAAACGAACGGAAGTGCCCGTGATATTGATATCGATAAATGAATATTCCACCGCTATGCCGCCTTTTGCCCAACCCAAGAACAAAACACCATGTATGTATGCACGCTATCATCATTCAATGCCTCTTTCACTTGTGCCAGAAACCCCTGAATCTGAGTCTCCGTCATTCCCAAGCTTGAGAATGGTTTCACACCTGCTGCTCCTAGAAAATCTGCGCACACCTGACGCATTTGCCTTCCCACGTGCTCTTGCAATTCGTTCTCATGAGCCCAGGGTCCGATTGGTATCTTGTACGTCCTGCACTGCACATTTATAAACCCAGCTTGGTGCAAGAGTTCTCCCGTCCTTGCTGCTATTCGAAGGTCACATGCAGCTCGCTGTTGGGCTGTGTGCAGATGTTCCCAGAATTCGGTGACAGGAAAGTCGTCCGGCATTGTACCGTCGTCACATGATAAGACGGCATTAAAGTCTTGGGTTTCTATCCAGCCCCCTGGCTTTAAGTGACTGGTGACAATTGTTAGATGCGGGGGTGATGAGGTGATTGGATACAAAAGAACCAGAATAAACTCACTTGTACGCCTTATCAAGTATCATTGAAGCATCGGCTATATATGGAAGGAAGTCTCGAGCATGTATAAAGTCGAAGTCATTGCTTATCTAATAAAGCATAGCATAAGAGACGGCCTCCGGTATGAAATTGGTAAGTTCTCATGAGGGTTTCAGGTACTCACAGGATCTACCCATTCGTCTCCAATGTCGTCTATTAAAAAGTCCACATTTCCTGGAATCCTAAAAGCTCTGAGTGGTTGTCCTCAGGCAAGTAATAGTCAGATACTACTTACATATCTGGTTGTATTGGAGACAAATCTACGGCGACGACCTGCGCCCCAGGATATGTGTCTGCGACTAGATTGGACAGAATTTAGTCCCAAGATGCAACAGGCCATTAACGAAGACTCTTGTTACCTTCAATTGCCCAGACGCCTGCAGTGATATTGAATGTCAGCTCATGTCGCAAACACTTCACACGCTTTGCTCTCACTTACCTACGCCGGTGCCCAAATCGAGAATCTTTTGCGGGTGGCTCCCGATCGGCGCATGGAAACGTCGGCCCTCGGTCACACGCGCAATCATGTCATGCTTCAGGTATTCTCTTCCTTGCTCGATCATGTCGTTCGGAAAGGGGTATTTTCCATCTCGGTAGCGGTGATATCTGGATGATCTCATCAGCACGAAGACTCCAGGCAACAGGCGGTGAAGTCTGAACGTGCGCCGAATGGGAATATTCGTACCGTCTGCCTCCGTAATGAACATGGTTCTTTATTGACGAAGTCATAGACTTCCACCCATCCGGCTCCGCGCTGAACAGGAGGTAGTCGTCATCGTCGCCGATGCCCTCGTCGTCGGCGGGTGAGTTATTTGCAGTAGCGTGATGTGGCGAGTGGTGTCTCTGATTGACGGCAGAGGAGGACATGCTCTCGTCGCGGGTTTGAGGCTAGCCAGAAAACAGTACGAAAAAAAAGTAAAGAGCCCAGGGCCCCGGGGAAGAAGAGTGGTTTGACGAAGTTGGGGCGGCGGTGGAGCTTCTAGAGGAGAGCGGGCAAATGCGACGGAGAGGCAAGCTTTCATCATTGAGTCGGGAGGACGGGACGCGCCGAGCCTCTCCACTGCTAAGCGCTTCGGGCCCAACAAGAGAAATGTCACGCGACCTGCAGCCCTGATTGGTAATGCCTCATCTATCTGATGGGGCATAGCCGACTCGCCTCCTCACGCCTGCCAGTTTTTCCCAAGGCTGCTCGCCGCATGTTGGTCCCAGTAGGTGGCGCGAGCCGACATTCCGTCACTGGCGGTGCTCCCTTTTTTGACGCGCAAACATGCAAAATTCGTGTTGGTGCCAATGTGGGTGGGAGCATACCACCCCGGTGTGGATACGGAAAGGTGGTGTAGCAATCTTGTCGTGACAAATGTATGGGGGTTTGCTGTAGTCGCAACGTGTCTGGCCTGTCAATTTCAAATTGCAACGGGCCCTTCCGTTGGCCGCATTCACCCATGCTTGACACTCCCGAACGAACCGATTGCAGAGATGGAAGCACGCTCTACTCTAGTGTAGCCCACGAGCGGGACCAAGCGCCGATTTCCTCGGGGCCGGGACGGTGGCCCCGCCGTGGCGGACGGTCTCCGTGGGCCGCCGAAGTCGCCGGGCATACGCACCGAGGATCCGGACAAACCGTCGCTACGGCTATCCGTATGGTGTGTTCGAAGGAAGGGTCCAACGTCTGGCACCAGTTTCACCGCCATCACCAGAGTTTTCTTCAACATTTAATCCCGGTAGCCTATGAGCGGCACAGCTCGCTGAAATGTGACGCGAAGAGTCATTTCTGGCCCCCTGGCCAATAGTCTCTCGTGGCGCAGCTTTGGCGAGATTGCTCCAACCTCAGAATTACAGAGGGGAATTCCTTGGCATGCAGCCTGTTTTTGTGTTGGTTCAGCATGTTGGACCAACATGCTGCACCTACTGCAGAGCGCCAACACCGCTGCAGTCTTCCAACAACACCAACACCGGGCGGCAACACAGCCCAGGATGTTCAGTCTTCCACGCGACTTTTCTTACTGCATCGTCACTAACTGCATAGAGCCAACCAACCGTGCCTGCCTGGATGAACAGCGCCAGTCAACGTCCTCGCCGTCTGACATATCGGGGCGGAGCACGAGGCCTCCATTCCGCCCCGGGCGGGAGGACATTCAGAGAGGGCAGAGGACCGAAAACGCTACTGTTCCGGGCGTTCATCTGATGCCAAAGGACCTAGAGATAAGCATAAGATATAACGGCATCATCGTCTGGTAGCACGTTCCAAGCTGTGAATGTCGGAAAGTCCAACGCAAAAAATAGAGACAGAAACTGAAACTACTGTGGCTGTACAAAATGATGTTTTTGCAACAACTTGTACTCCTTGCCGCCGCCGTTGGCTTCGTCAGCCCGGTCGCAGCCCAGTCGTCGACAAAGACGGAGAAGTCGACCGTGTGGCTGCCGCCGCGCTCCACACGCGCCGGCGAAAACATTTACGCGTCCGTCATCACGGCGGCTCCGTCCTCGACCGAGTTCCTGTTGGCATGCACGTCAAATTTTCGATCAGCGGCGTCGTGCTCGCAGTTCAGCGGCGTGACGCTGACCTACGGCAACAGCACCATGAAGATCGGGTTCAGGTAACACACCGCCAACTCCGTTCTAGGCAGCAGCGGGTTGTTCAACGCAGCAAGGACTAACATTACCTGAAAAGATCTGAAACATTCGACTGCACGCGAGGCTCGACGGCAAGATGCTCTGTTGGTGGCGCTAACAACGCCGCTGCCGCCGAGACGGTTCTCGCGAGCTCCGAGTCTGCCTCGTGGTCGACGGCGATCACTATCATCGCTGGTCACGATAAATTGAACAGCGCGAAGAGCAAGACATCGTCGACGTCGACAACGCCTGCATCGGCGGCGACGTCAACGGCCAATGGCGTGTGCAAGCGCGCGACGACGGGCGGTGTTGACGGCGGCACCAACAGCGCGACGAAGCCCAAGACCAACCACAACAATGGCGATGATGGTTGTTCTGGCGCCAACAGCAATTTCACTGGGCTACCAACGATCATGGCCGGTGTTGCATTGGTTGTCGGCGTCGCCGTGACCATCTACTTGTAATGAAGAGAAAATAACACGCAAAGATCAATGAGAAATGGCAATGAAGAGAGAACAAAGTTGCGAAAGAGTGTTCTCAGTTGATGAGATGATCATGGGCAGAAAAAGCGACGGGGAATGGGATAACCATGCAGATAACAGCGAGCTTTTATTGATGGACATCCGTCCCTGATCATTTCCGTCCTCTGGCCTGTGGTCACGAGTCTGTCGCTTCTTTGGAGGATATATCCGGTTCATGTTGCGTTTGCGGATCGCTTTTGGTGGTCGATACAGGCATGGTTTCAGAAGCGAGTACGACGACCAGACTATGAGTTTGTATGTCGAATGAGAGTATGTATGTATGTATGCCCTAGGGATGTTGCCTTTCTCAGCGCCCACATCAGGGATTCGCACGATTCAAACAATAATGACACACATATGACAATCCGCCTGGCCCCAAAAATATGCCACCCCGCAGCGCTTAACCTTCGAGGGGGCGACGAGCCGTTTCAGTGTCCCTCGGCCCCTGGGCGGGTTTTGACAGGCATTTGGGCCGTTGGATGTGGTGGGAAAAATACGCAAAAGGACCGGAAAAGCAGGCCAACGCAGGGGATCCAGTGTTTACGGTAGGCTCAGGCTGCACTAGCGACAGTTAAGCACCTAGCGCGTCTACCTTGTTTTCTTAGTCTCCTAGCTTCCCGAAAGTCTGTTGGGGGCAAATGCGAGGTTGGTTCCTGAATCGCCAGAGGCACCCTTGTTCCTCTTACTGACCGGACCTGCGGGCGTCTTCGAATGACAGACAGTCTTCGTCATCGGCGACTCGTCCACCGTGCTCGGGAGGACGTGTTCCCGTCCAAACATCTAAGATTGGGCTTATGCCGTGCGCGGATGCCGTCGGGATGAGGTGTTCACCTGAGTGTCAGTTGATTCAGTTGACAAGTTGTCAGAGCTGACGTCAAAGAAAGTTTCGCGACATTGGCGCAAGATGGGACGAAATGTAAGAATATTCTGCCCAGCCAAACGCGCATCAGCAGGCCCAAAGAATCTCGTCTTTCGGTCGTCGTGTTTGGGATCTCCGTGGGATCACCGACACAGGGTAGAGAGCCCACTTCAACTCGCATCTCTCGCATCATCCAGGCGGTGACGAAAGCCGGTGCTAAGCCTACCGCTCCAGACCGACGTCTCCGAGGCTCTTGTGACGAGGAAAGAAGAAAAAAAGAATGGGCATGACAGATGTGGGCACGGACGAAGCTGATGCCGTCCCAATATTGTCCTCCACAGCGTCTGAAGGTTAAGCTTGGCAGTATGAGGCAAGGGTCGTGAAACCCCCCTGGTGGTGGGGAAGCTCGGAGCCTTCCCGCCAACTCAATCAACCAACAGTCGACTTCCGGAACTCTTCTTTGTTATTGATGGTCTGCGAGTGCATCTCCCATTGGGTGCTACAGCCGGTTCAGATAGTAGGAGACCCGGGACCCTGGGATGGAACAATACCGCTAAGTGTCGGAGCTCAAGGCCGACTTGGCTTGGCTTATCGCCAAGACCGTCCCTCGAAAGGGCCCCAGTTTCTCGTAGCAGCGCCTCCGTCTCAACCCCGGGCCCAATCTTTCTCCTCGTCCATGATCCAGCCCCCCCTCTGTCGTTCATGTCAGCCACGCAGAGACCCCTTTTGCACCTTAACACAACTCCACGGAGCCTCACGAGCCTCAAAGTTGTAAAGACAGGCGCTCAGGCAGGGCATTCCCTGTCGCGCACGCCAGATCCGGTCGTCAGTTAGCTTCCCGATCAGGCCTAGCAGAGGCAGCCGCAACATCTTGGCAGCTTCATCGCACCCATGCGTCACGAACTCTGGAACCTCCTTTGAGGCTGGCGGGCTGACCTGCAGCCTCTGAGATGACACGTTCGCGACCTTGACGTCTCAACCGCCCTTCCGAACCCTGCCATCCCATCTTGAGTCTATTGTCTGAATGGTGCGCGTTCAGCGGCCGCGACGACCATGGCGACTGCGACAGCTGGGGCACATCAGATCTAAGGGGAGAGGGGCCGAATGGAAGCACTTGCTCGGTCCTCTCCCCATCACGAGAACGAGGGGGCCTGCCAAAAGTGGGAAAGATGGGAGGCAAACATCCAATGATCCAATGTAACCATGTAGCTTAATCAGGCACGTAAGTGTGAACGGACAAGACGATCGTCTGAAGAACGAATCTATAAAGATCAGCTCGATCATCCTCTAATCCGCTTCTTCTTTCCTTTCCTCATCACGCTCTACAATCATTACAACCTTGTTTGTTTTCTTCTTCTCTTCAAAACAGCTGTGCTGTCTTCAATCTCTTCCTAACGCACTTGATCATTCATTCTTCTGGGTCCGTGTCCCTCTTTTTCGTCTCTTCTCAACTTTCGACAACTTTCTCAAAGTCACCAAAACCCCCCTTTCCAACCTTTCAAAATGAAGTTCTCTCTCGTCGCTGTCGGCTTCGCTGCCTTCGCCGCCGCCGCTCCCCTGGCTGCCCGCCAGAACAACGTCTTCTCCACCCAGACCTTCAACGACCTCTCCATCAGCGGCGGCACCGCCGGTACCGCCAAGCAAGAGGCTCTCGACAAGCTCTCCGGTCTCCCCACCGACTTGAGCACCGTCAGCAAGGCCGATTTGGACTTCCTCAACAGCGTCAACCAGATCGCCAACGACGCCGAGAAGGAGGCGTTCAACCCTGCCATTGAGGCCGCCACCGGCGAGGAGGCCGATGCTCTCCAGGTAAGATCTTCAGCCATCTCTGCAAGCAACCAAGGACGTCACTAACTGTGCAATGAACAGCGCGGCAAGATCAAGAACAAGGTCCTCAAGCTCACCGCCACCATGCTGAAGCTGCAGGCTCAGCAGGCCCAGGGCGAGGACGTCGCCGACAAGATGGCCACCGAGCAGAAGAAGCTCGACAACAACATCAAGCAGGACGAGGATGAGGCTGGCAACGCCTCCACCGCCCTCGACTTCAACGCCTCCACCGCATAATCGGCTTAATTACCGGGAAGGCATGGGTGTTCGGGTGTGAAAGCCCACCAACACCAACATGATTGGATGAAAGGGGATGAGACAAAGAGTCGATCATAAGAAACTCACGAGATGAAAAGGGCGCTGTGTGCCGGACTCGGATGATTCGATCAAGTGCTGGCCATTGTAATGTTATTGGGGGTTGTATGGATACCAGTATACGCTCTAATAACGTTAAAATGAGATTAAAAACCCTTAAAACCCATGTGGCCTGCTGAAGTGCATGCTTAATTTGTTGGTTCTATTAACTGAGCAATTCTCAAGACAGAGCCTTCTTTGGCATTTCTGTCCATCTCTTCTTCAACACATGAACCGAGCTCTTCGGTTTCCTGTCCCGTGTGAAGACCCCCTTTTTGTTTCCGTCTACGCGATGGATACCAGATGTTGTATGGAAATCCGCAAAATTCCAGACATGCTCACCTACCACGCTATCAACCCGGTCGAACACGCGGTGGAACATTTCCAAGAACCTAGCTTGGTACTCCTCACTCCACGGCAAGTTTGTAACAGAATGCAGTCCAGACAATGCCTCCGCGCCGTACTCCGTCATGATAATGGGCTTCCCGTATTTTTCCTGCCATCCTAAAAGATCATCTTCCAGCACCTTCTCCGCCGCTTCCAGGTCTCCAGTCTGCGAATACCACCCGTAGTAGCGGTTCAAGCAGATGACATCGAACAGGTCCGTCACGCGGTCCTTTTCAAACGTGGCAAAGCCCATGTTCGCAAAGCACACCGGCCGCGTCGGGTCCAGCTTGCGGGTCAACGACACCAGCGGCTCCAGGTACTCGCGAGCGCCGGGCTCGGCGGAGGCCGGCTCGTTCGTGACGGTCCACATCACCACGGACGGGTGGTTCTTATCGCGCGCCACCAGCTCCCGGAGCGCCTGCTCGTGGGCGGCCTGTGTTTTGTCGCTGCACGCTTCCGGGCAGAAAGTCGGCGGCGGCTTGATGCCGAACATGCCCGCGATAATGCCAAGGTTCAGACCCACCGCGGCCGTCTCGTTGATGACCACGATGCCGTGCCGGTCGGCGTAGTCCAGGACTTCTTCGGCGTACGGGTAGTGCGATGTGCGGAAGGAGTTGGCGCCCACCCAGGACATGAGGTTGAAGTCGTGGATCATGTAGGCTGGGTCGAAGCCCTTTCCACGGATCGGGCTGTCCTCGTGTTTGCCGAAGCCGGTGAAGTAGAAGGGGCTGCCGTTGATGAGGAAGCGGTTTCCTTCGACTTTGATTGTTCGAATACCGAAGGAGAGCTCATAGGTATCAAGGACATCAGCAGATCCAGGCGCGGAGAGAATTCTGGCATGCAGTTGGTACAGGTAGGCAGCCCCGGGTTGCCAAAGATGAGCCGACTCAATTTCGATCCGGCCTTTGGAAGTGTTTGCAGACGCCACAAGAGAGCCTTGTTCGTCAAAGACCAGAACCTCAACAACGTCGTCTGTGACAGGATGCGTCGTTTCAATCTCAAAATCGACGACTCCTTGGCTGTTACCGCCAATCTCTGTTACGACAGTGATGTCTTTAATGCGGTTCTGAGGCACTGAATAGAGATACACCGATCTTGCAAGCCCGGCATAGTTGAAAAAGTCATGCTGATAATGCTGTTTTCGTCTTCCATTGGCAAGAGTCTCAATCCGCCCGGGCGGTATCGTCTCCCAAGAAAGTTCGTTGCTAACAGCCACGGTGAGCCGGAACTTCTGGCCTGGTTTGACGACGTCGGTGATATCCGTCTCGAAGGGCGTGTATCCGCCTGAATGATCAGCGACTAGCTTCTCATCGACGTAAACGCGGCCGTGGTGTGTCGCAGCGTCGAAACGTAGGAGGTAACGCTGTGCGGCCCAGCTCCGGGGGACCGTGACTTGGCGCTGGTAGTAGACCCAGCCAACATGACTGCGGATTTTCTCGTCCACAAAGATGTCGTTGTAGCTGGCTGGGACTGGCACCTGCAATGTTGATGGAATGGTTTTGGCCCAGGGCGCATCGGCTTCAATGTCGACCGAGTCAGCGATGGCAAAGTTCCAGATGCCATCGAGAGACACCAGCTCCCTGGTGGAGTTGGCCTGGGGCTTGAGCATGGTTATTGATGAAGAAGTCTTGGCTGATTTGTCGGTTGTGGATGTGGTTACGCCCGATCGTGAACTTCCATCTGATGATGAGCAAGCACTTTTGACATGCCAAATGTCGCACCCTATGTGTCGAAACACGGGATGTACAAACTTCGGGTCATCCGCCAAAGTATCGGCCGGTCGGGCTCCGATCTGCCGTTGCCGTCCCTCACTGCCGGCTTTCCCGGCCAGGATCACCCGCCACATCGGAAGCCCCCCACTTCGCCTGCCCACCATGCTTCCGCTCCGTTGGACTCACCCAAGCCCTGACTGCCAATGCCAATTGCCATATCTAGAGATAAAAGAAAGAGGCGGAGTAGTCCGCCAAGAATATGAACCGTAGTGCGACCTAGTTCAAGGGACACACGACTCGCATTTCTGGGGTTCGTGCGGGGAGTGGGGGACGGATTCGGGGAGGATTGTGAAAGCGTGGGGGATAGCCTGGGGAACGCATCGAAAACTTTGGGGTGCATGCCAGGTGGCCGGGTCTCTCCAAGATTGAGTTTGATAGCTTGAACGCATTATAAAGGCAAGGTTCACACAAGCGGGCAGAATTCAGCTTAAGTCGAGCGAGCCAGACCCTGCTTCCATTATCTTCGAGCTGCTCTTTGATAATCATGGCTGGCGACACACATCCTAAGTCTAATGTCGAAATGGTCGAAAGGCCAGGCCAAAGCGAAGTTCAGCAAGGGTCGACACCTGTGGAACGTCCATGGGGAGCCATTCTCCGCCACCGCAAGGTGGTCTTGTACGCGATTCTCGCCAACATCGGGCCGCTGATGTTCGGACACGATCTTGTGGTTGTTGGGGCTATCTCAGCTCTTCCAAAGTTCCGGTATAGCCCAACGTGACTAGTTTCATCTCTAACTTATTCGTAAACAGATAGAGCTGATACCTTGGTATAGTGAAGACTTTGGGGATGGTTACGGCAGAACATCGATCCTCCCAGCGCTGTGGCTCGGCTTGTGGAATGGCCTTGTCCAAGCCGGTGCTGCGGGGGGTTCCATACTCGCTGGTTGGTTCCAAGACCGCTTCGGTCGGCGGGCAACGTTCTTCCTCGGGGGCATCCTGGGACTAGCAGGGACAGCTGCAGCTTTCACGTCGGGCATGCCTTCCGGTACAACTGACAGAAGGGTCTTATTCCTATTCGCCAAGATCATCATTGGAATGGGTTGTGGTGTTCTCATGTCTGCTTGTCAGACGTACATCTCTGAGATCGCACCCAAGAATCTTCGTGGTGTTGTCCTGGGCTTTTATGCCTTCAACGTTGTGAGTAAACGAATCTCCAAGATGATTCGTAAAGCGAGACGCTAACGGTTTTGTTCAACAGTCTTTCGGACACCTCCTCGCAATCACAATCGTTTACAACGAAGTCGGCAACCTGAGTTCTGAGTCTTATCAGATCCCGTTCGCTACACAATGGGCCTTCGGCGGAGTAGCCGTCATCGCTGCCCTGTTGCTGCCGGAAAGCCCGGTGTGGTTGATCTCCCAGGACAGCATAGAGAAAGCGGACAAGTCATTGCAAAAGCTTGGAACCGCCGGCGGCCAGAACATGCTCCAAAGGATTCAAGCTACGCTGGCGCACGAGGACGATGACACGGCCCAGGGCAGAGGGCCCCCAACCTATCGCGAATGCTTTCAGGGCGTCAATCTGCGTCGTACGCGCATCGTAATTTTCCTGAACATTCTCCAGCAGTTCGTCGGCATGGCGCTGTTGCAGAACGGGGCCTACTTCCTTACCATGGCTGGCATGTCCGCCAAGTACTCACTCATGGTCAACCTCATCGGCGTCGCCTCGAACATGGTCGCAAACATGATCTCGTGGTACACAGTGCCGAGGTTTGGTAGAAGAACAATGATTCTCATCAGCATCGTTCTCGATATCTTTTCTTGGGCTGCGATGGGTAAGTCAAAGCACCCACTTCTGGCCCACCCCTGCTTCTGGCCCACCGAAAAAATGATGCCCAGCCACCGACTTTCTAGATAACCCCCAACTTCAAATTATCACCGCTTTTCTCAACCTTTTCTAAATCGCTTCATTTAC
>JANUHK010000116.1:0-143638 GCA_026319125.1 Colletotrichum noveboracense
GCAGTACGCCGCCTAACCCGGCCTGCTTCACCGCTGTTAGGTGCCTACCCTTGTAAAGTCCTTTCTTCCTTCTTCAGCTTAGAATAGTCAATCGACGGCACCTCTACGTTGAACAAGCCTAGGGGCCAGCCCCTTACACATGGGCAGGCATTGCGCAAATCCCGCGAACGCTCCTCGGGGAAGTTTCAACAGTTACAAAACTCTATTAGACTAACATATTTCAGTTCAAAAGTGGCTATCTTGCTATGAATAATCCATTTCTGGCTTTCTAGAACGTGTTCGCAGACTCTTGTGAGCCTAACATCCATTGGTGAGCCATAGCCATTAGGCAGCAACTGATGCACTAACAAGTATTGAAAACGCTATCGGCGCTTGAAATACGTCTCACTCTGGAATGTGTTCTTCTGCTGAATACCTCCAGGAACAGATGACTACGGCGACCATAGTTCGGCGAAATTATGTACGTCATCCAGGAAGCTGGCCCTATACACCCGCTTCCAGCCGCAACATGACCACCAAGGCTCGGGCAGGGAACAGGCATCTCATAGCGAGACTTGACGAATATGAGCATGCCTTCTTTGTTTAATCTACACCGCAAAAAATAACAGATAGTTTGATTTGGTTGCTTGCTGAAAATAAACAGTCGATTGACGCATTAGTGCATGCTAATGCGTCATATTTACTTATCGACTTATATCTGTTTATGGAACTTTTGGCATCGCAATAAGCGAGTCCAGATTGATCTGGTTACTCGTAACTACTTAATGCAGGCTGACTCTTTTCTCTGGCCAACAATCTATTTGACGTCAAGCACTAACACCTCATTATTCTTGGTGAAGTCTTTGCAATCACTACAATTTCTCAATCCGCAAGCTCCTCTCGCGATGGCGCAGACGACAAGAACGAATGTGGGCTCATTTGTGTCCTTGGGGAAGGAGGATCGAAAGTAATCACATCCCCATCTCAGTTACGGACGTCCATTCACAAATCCAATGCTGACCGCAATGACTTTAGACCCAGCGCTCCACGCCTAACCTGGAAACTTGAAGCCAGCCAGCGCCTTTCGCTAACTACGCCGTACCCGATCATGAGCACCATACACCGCGCCGCAGAAGATGATAGCAAGGGCAGACGTTGTATCTTCCACTGGTCCATGTACACCAACGCGTTTGCCGAGAACGGGTGCATTCTCGTGCGCCACAAGGATGACGGCACCTTCGAAAAGGTACTCGTGGACAACAAGTCGGGTCTCGTAGTATTACCAGAGCAAACTGTCGACAGCTTGATCGTATCCGGACAACATCAAGCTAACCTATTTGAACTCGGGCCCGGAGAGCAGACGAGTCCGACCAGACTGGATCTCCCTGAGCGATACTATCGCGTACTGAAGGCAGGCGAGACGTACTCGCTGGTCTTCCCAGGAGCTGAGATCGGTATGTGGGCCTGGGGCAGCATCCAAGACAATGTAGGACTTGAGATGAAGGCTGGAACGCTGCTTCCATCAGGACTCAGGTCGCGACCGCGTGCCAAAAAGGGGCAAGGTCAGCCCCAGCTGATCATGCCCGGGGGAGCACTCCTCACCTTCACGGCAGTGGCAGAGGAGGTAGCCTGGCCTGAACGTGCGGCCAGAGAAGCACAGGTGGGATTCGTGGCGGCGAACACGGAGGAGCAGAGGTGGCGAATGATGCAGCAGGCAGCAGCTCGCCGCAAGGCGGAATCGCCTGTGCCGCTGGCTCCCTCTGATCGAATGTGAGTATCCAGGATTATTTATGCATGGTCTTTTTACACGAGCCAGGCATCTAATGTTGCAGCAGTCCCCGGGCGCCAATGTTCTCGGCGTCACTTCGGTGTCCGCCCACACTGCGAGGCCGTGGATACTTCGACGTCGAGATCGTGATCAAGTACGAAGGCGTCGAGCGGAGTGGCGACCAGCCTGTGACATTCCATTGGTTATCCCTGGTGTCTGAACAACAGCCTGGAGGATTTCAAATCTATCGCCGTCGGCGAGGTGATGCTCCAGGCGATAGCGGTGCTGAGAGCGGTACCTGGGAATCCTGCGAGCTCGAAGAGACCAGCGCTGGTTTCATGATCGTCGACGAGCCGGACATTTCCGTTCGTGTTGGGCAGCACAAGCACTTCACGAGCTTACGGCCGGGGGAGACCTGGAAAACGACCCAGACCCTCTCTGGAGACGACGCGGAGTTGCCTCGGGATATGGTCCCAGGTGACGTCTTTCGCTGCACTTTTGAGGAGGCTGCAGTTGATTGGTGGGATTGGGGAATCATGGAGGATCATGCAGAGACGGTGGTTAAGCTGCCGTGTTATGAAGCTGGCAATGTCACCGAGCCATCTGATAATGGAGGCCGGCCGAAGCTGGTAGTTTCTAGCGCGAAGCCAGTCGAGTTCGCGATAATCGAGTAGTTACACGTCGTCAGATATTGGAATTTGACCGCATTACCTCTGACTAACGGATTTTCAATCTGCCTAGAAATGCGATCAGAGTAAAATATGTTCATTCGTGTTCGCGCCTTGCAATTTGGCCTAAATTGAGATATTTAGGCAGCCCCCGCGACTTCAGATCAAAGGCTCCCTTTCGCCGTTTGCGCCTTGAACCCCCGCATGCCATCCATTGTGCTGCATGGCAATGTACAGAAGATCCGCCTGAGCGATCACGAAGATAATGTAGTCGATGAGCACAAACCCGACCATCTGAATCCAGGCGAGGAACGCCCTCCCGAAAATCGGAAAGGGCCAGACCAAGCGACCAGGCCACGCAACTCCCACGACGAAGAACACAACCGCCTGCGCCGCGAGCCCCACAACGCTCAGCGAACCGAGTCCTGAGCCTTCAGGGCGCGAACGAATTGTACGTGCTTCCGCATATAGAGCAGCAATGCCAAAGATCGTGATGATCGGGTTCAGGAAGTAGGTGTGGAAGCCGAGGAACAGAGCGTCAAACCACCTGCGGCCTTCCCTAGATGATGGGCTAGCTGTAACAATGATGAGGGGGACGAGAGAGATGAGTAGGTAGGTCGTGTAGATGGCAGAGACTTTGGCGGGCACGCCGCGAGGTTCATCGCTTGGATAAAACACGATGCATGAAACGAGGCTGTGATGTACAAGTTCTTTGTTAGCAACCTGATGATTGTGCAGCGTCGAGGGATATGCGTACATCAGCGCCCATAGAGCCCAAACGATGGCAAACTGGGCGAGGTTCAACCAGTCGCCGAGGCATGCGGGCTGGTGCACGAAAATATCGCTGTCTTCGACGCCCGTCAAAAGGGTAAGGTCGATCGTGAGTAGCTCAGTCGCAACTAAGAGGTTGAAGAGGACGTAGTAGAGGCTGACTCCTGAGCTGTCACGACGTGACCACAACCGTTGGAGCTGCGGCAGGAACGATGCGAAGGTGAGCAGCAGGAATACACTAAAATGCGGAGTCAGGGTCGCCAACTTGTGCCCAGGAACATGGGGTTTGGAGAAGTAACGCACATTCTGAGCCAGTTCGGGACTGCCATAATGAGTATAGATGGGCTGGATATGTCTTGGTTCGGAAGGTAATGCAACGGAAAAGAACCGGACGTGTGCGATTATTGGGAGTCCAAGTTCGTGTTATCGAGAGATTGCTGCTGAGAGCAAGTGGAGGTTTATGTTGAACTCCCGCTGCGCCGTTTGCTCCCTCCGCGACCTCCATCTCCTCCTTTGTTTCAAATTGATGTCAGCCTTACCCGGCACCTGCGTTGGCCGCCCCGCGCCTCCCGTCCGCATGCACAGCCCGAATCCTTCGGCGAGGCGGGATGGCTATGCGCGGCATTTTTCTCAGGAACGAAACCCGGCTCTGACCAATACAACCCGCGTTTGAATGGAGCTTGTTCTGCCGATCGTCGTGTGATACATATTCTAGTGCTGACTGGCTGAATAGAATGGCTGGAAGAAGTGGCCTTGGCTCCCGGCCCGCCCTCGGCCAATACAACCCCACGATTACTCCCCCACAGTAAGCGCCCGGAGGTTGTGAACATTTGCGGTATTGTCTTGCCACAAAATATCATGATGTTTTGGTCAACGTGAGGATTGACAGGGTTGAGAAGAGAGTTACGAGTGCCCGAATACAACTCTCAAGCCAGGCAACCCATGTTGGCCTTGTCTTGGCCAAGAGCCTTGGATCCCGTCACGCCCCCAACATTTAATTGTTCTCACTTGGTTATGCAAGTTAAATTAAAAATTACTGCGTTATTTGATACTTGGTTGCATACTTCCTGGTCTTGTTGGGATCTGCGGAAACTCTCTCAGCCCACTCCTGCGTCGAGATGCCAGCTTCTTGAGGTGCCATGGGCAGCAAGTTGAGAGTTGAGTTGAGGAATGCTGCGTATAATCCTAATTATAGCATTGATAGCTGTAGTTGGGGTCTACGGCGTTTTGTCAGTTTACTGCGGCATCTGGATGTCAGCTTCATAAAGGCTCGTAAAGTGGATGTCAGTTAGGCAGAGAGAGAGAGGAAAGACGGGAACTGTATAGGAGTTTCTGAAGTATTGGTTGATTCAATTGCGATCTAGAAGCGTATATAAGTCTCTCTTAATGCCCAGGCAATTCTCTTTCCAAGTCACAGATCCAAGGGAAGAGGCCAGCATCAACTGGTCGTCCCATCTCTCGTTCAGTTTCCTACAATCGTTCAGTGCCTGAAGAATCTCTTCAACATGAATCTCTTGTCACTCTTTCCCGCACTTTCTGTGCTGGTCGCCTCTCATGTTGCTGTTCACGCATCACCAGTCGATGCCGGCAACAAGGGCAGCGTCTCGCATCAGCTTCTTGCACGAGCGGACCCTCCCGTCATGGTGCCCGTCAACTTTGCCACGGGCCAAGGTGAGTGTAGTGATGAGAGAAAGACTATCATCCGCACCGAGATGTCGTGGGCGTATGCGATGGCCATCGAAGCGTACAGCGACCCGCAATTCGGCGACTACTACAACCACTTCTTCTCCCAGAGTCTTCGCGACCAGGACGACTTTGGTGACAAGGTCAAGGAGCGCTATCGTCGCATGGCAGACAGTGAGTAGACTATCCGCATCTGATGAGAATCAGCCTATGTTGGCTTGTGGCGGTCTGTGCAGGTACTGACGTGGGCATGTTCACCTTCTAGTTCTCAGTGGTAGATCGCCAGAGTTTACCGTCACGGTAACCTGCGACGAAACCAAAGAAGGGTGCTGGAAGAAAGGCTGGTGGGCTTCCGTGGGTACTACCTTAAGACGAATAGTTTGGACTGATTTACTGATGCAAATGGGGATCGCCAGATGAACGACAACTTGCAGGTAATGAACGTTTGCGACGCGTTCTTCGAAGACAACGGCGGTTTCCTGAGCGATTCTACCTCAGCGACGCTGGACGCCTGCGATAACGATGTCATGGATCTTCGCTATGCGCAGCGGGCCAAGTCTGGCATTTTACTCCACGAGATGACCCATACATCTTACGGCGTGAACAAAGAATCAGGGTATGTAGCTCACCTCTCAAAACCACCTCTCACCATTCCCGTAGGACCTTACTGACGATACACTGTGATCAGCGCTCTCGACGTGGCTTACGGCTACAACGGCTGCACTGCACTCGCAAGGGGAACCTTCGACAGGTCCTGCGTCTCATACAAGGCAAAGCCCAAGAAATCAGGAACCCTGCCCACCCCTGACAAGATCATCTGCCAAACCACCAACTCAGACGGCGTAATTGTCGAGGGTATATGCCCCGCGGACTACAGCGAGAACAATGCCGACACGTACTCGTTCGTCGCCGCCGGCATCTTCTTCAGCAAGCGCTGCAACAAGGTGATCCCCTACCCCGCCACCACGGGCCCGCCAGCCAGCGGAGGCGGCACGAAGAGACAAGTGATCACCTCGTGCCCCATGGCCGACTACGTCGTCTGGGACGGTGACGACGAGAGCGCGAGAACACGTGTGGCCGGCTACGCGCACTTTGGCGACTCCTACGCCAGCGGCATGGGCACGGGTACGACGTCGGGCGACGCGTGCCGTGTCGGATCTAACAACTACGGCGACCTCATCTACAAGTGGCTCAACGACGATTCCATCGCGTGGGAGGGCCCCAAGTCTTGCTCCGGCGACACCACGGTCGAGTTGATGCAGAAGCTTGACGCTTGGAGTACGGCCGCGGACACCAACGTCGTCACGCTCACCATCGGCGGTAACGACCTCGGCTTCTCGGACCTGGTATGGTACTGTATCATCACCCCGAACACGGCTAGACTGGGATCGACGAACCGAAAGAACTGCGAGGAGGCCCAGGAGAAGGCCTTCGCCATGATCCAGGATGAGGGCGACGACGGCTTTAAGGCGAAGCTGAAGGCCGCTTATACGAAGGTACTGCAGAAGGGCCACGACGCTGGCACCGACATCATGCTATACGTAGCCGGCTATCCGGTCTTCTTCAACACATTGACAGAAGACTGCAAGGACTCCTCTTTCCACTACTGGTGGGGCGGATACAAGCCTTCCTCCGACTGGCCCCTCAACCGCATCGTGTACCTCACCAAGAAGCTGCGCAGCGAAATGTTCGAACTCGTCTACCGGACGAACACCGCCATCAGCGAGGCGGTCGACGAGGCCAACGAGGAGTGGGGTGAGACCGCGGTGCGCTTCATCAACATCGCAAACTCGTTCGACCCGAGGGACGGGACCGACCACAGCTGGTGCTCCAGCGACGACGTCCACGAGCCGGACGAGAACCGGGAGGACACATGGTTCTTCCTCAGCGGCTGGAAGGACTTCGATGCGGAATCCGCAGCGGCGGTCCGGTCCCGAGCCCAGGACGAGGCCGAGGCGAAGGCCCTCATCCAGGCGGGCAACGCCACTCTGCCGGATGCCAAGGAGTGCGAAGGCGTGACGGGATCGTCTGGAGGCGACCCATGGAAGTTGTGGCAGTGCCGCATGGCCGAAGCCGTCGCCGAGGACCCTAGCGGCCCGGCGGCCGCGAGGTTCAATGCTACGAACCGTGCTCTCGGCGGTGGCAACATGACCATCCAGGACATCGACTGGTGGGTTCCCACCCGCCAGATCAAAACGTTCCACCCGAGGACGCGCGGCATGATTGCGTACCGGGATGCCATTATTCACGAGATGCAGCTCTACGGGCAGATCTGAGGACGCGGGAAGCATGTTTCTCTCTTTTCTGGACTCTCCTTGACCTTTCCCCTTTTCGAATCTCTCGGTCTATCCTTTCTGGTGCCTGTTTCTCTTCTAAACATCCTGGGAAAAGCATATTCTGTAGATACTGCTAGACCATATTTACCTTGAACAAGACTTCTTATTTCTTTGTATAAGACCAGGTCTTGACGGTTATCCCTCATCGGGCGAGAATGAAATTCTTTACGCATGATTCTACCGGTCTCAACACAGCCTTTAACACTAACCAGTATTGCGGTTTACTTCTCTCCAAGGCAGAAACTCTGTATAGACGGCTTGGAGTGCTGCACTTTAGCGTGCCCGACAAGGGCGAGCTAGGAATATGGCTTCAAATTAATTGCGGGGCGTGAGGTGCGGACATAGTAAGTGACGAAATCAACTTTCATAATATTTTGTTAGGAACAAAGTATGATTACGATTATAGTCAGCTCTTGGGCCGTAAGACATCGCTCAAAACGCCAAACTCCTGCCAATTTACGCGCCGCCGTAGGAAAGCTTGAGTCATCAAAAAATGTAGGATCATGAAAAAGATTTCTTCCGGAGTCCACTGTCAAACGGCAAAGCATTTTCTCCCCCGGAGCTTTGATACTTGTTCCAAGCCACGCATCCATCTCGGACAGCGGTTGGAATATCGTACGCCTGTACCGCCTTGGGCTTGACCAGGAAGTTGGCAATGAGACCTGGGCTGGCATGCCAAGCAGTATGACAGTGAAAGCTCCAGGTACCGGGGTTCTTCGTGTCGAATTGAACAACAAGATGGCCGTTTCGACGAAGAAGCTCCGTATCGGAGCGAGCTGGGTTCTTCTTGTTGATGATTGAGCCGTTCCAAATGCCGTCGCCCTCGGCCAGGATTTGGAAGTTGCCCCCATGGATATGCATAGGGTGAATGGAGAATGTGTTTTGAACAATGACTCGAACGTGGCGTACGTCATCCGGCACAGTTGTGAGGATGTGCTGCGGTTGGGAGAGATAGTCCGTTTTCCCGTCGGCTGCCTCCAGTAAGAGAGGTCGGCTCCAGTCAGCTTGGAAGGAAACGTTGTTCATCAGCCACAGCCAGTTGCCGGTTGCATTTGTCTTGTAAGACACGTTGTAGAAGACGGTCATGTCAGGCTTCGCGACGCGCTTTCTGAAGAGCGGCTTCACCTTTGGTAAGTCATACTGCAAAACCCTGTCAGCATGATGTACATCGCGATTCCGGATTCAACTTACATGGCCACAAGATGAGTTGGTAAGCTTATAAGGAATTTCAAGTGCGGCGGAAACGGGTACAGCGGTTGGCGAAGCCTGGTCATAGAAAATAGTTGCGATAGTCTCGTTGACGTATGTGGTCGCACATCGCGATCTCATGCGCATGGCATACGCAGAGGTGGGGTCACCGGTAGCCTTGACGAGCACCTCAGCTCTGCCACCTACACCGAGAGCGATGTAATCGACCTCGTATGGTTCGACAGGCGTCCAGTCCATCGTTGTCACAATAAGCTTGTGGTTGTCAATCGAAAAGACTTGGATGGCCTGGGCACCGGTGTTGATGAGGCGCAGCTTATGGGTCTTGCCAGTCTGGAACATGAACTGTGGCTTAGGAGCATTGTCGTGGCATGTGGCGTCGGTGATAGAGGGAAATTGGTAGGGCGACAGAGAACAATCGTACGGATTCATGCCGTTGATGAGCTGGTTGGCCGAATGTGGGACTGTCACGTTTTCATCAGTACTAGTCGAGATGGCGCCCTCTGCGATGCCTTCGTAATCTCGGTGGTAGAAGTCGGAAAGCATAATAGGGCCGAGATCAATATCGTAATCGACGAACGTTGGACCGTGAATAATGATTGGCCCCCAAAGCCCTCCAGCGTATTGGAGTGCATGATGGCCGTGCCACCAACTTGAGCCATAGGTGGAGGCCTTCCATCGGTATGTGAAGCTTTCACCGGGCACTATTGGGCATTGGGTGATGCCAGAGACACCATCCATCCACGGGGTCTCTTGCTGGTGGATTCTATGCGGTCGTCAGTGAACGTCTCAAATCAGGCTGAGCTTGGAAACTCACCCATGCCAGTGGATAGCTGTGCCCTCTTCCGGACCAGTGATGTTATTGTGGACTGTGACCTCGACGATGTCACCCCAATTCGCCTCAATCTGCGGCCCAGGAAAGTGTCCGTTCACAAGGAGAAGTTCCTGTTCTGCAATGTAACGATAAAAATGTGAGAAACGGGACGGTCCGAGTGAAGGATTGCGCAATGACACATACCGAATCCATCAGGGGCTGCCCAGGTTCTCTCCACTGTCCACTCATACTTGCGAACAACGCCTGTGTCAGGCACATTTTCCGGGTTTGACTTGCATGTGCGGCTACCCCACGGGGCTTCCTTCTTGTCTCCGGCGGGGTCGTAGTCTCTCCATCGAGGTAAGCCGGTTGCGGCTACGTAAGATACGGAGGTCTGTGTGCGGGCTTCTTGCGAATGTGCTTCAGCGGAATGTGGGAGGCCAGAAAGAAGACCGAAGAAGCTGGGGAGGTTAGCGCGCCGGCGATTGAAATCGGCCCCCAGAGCTGAGTCGGACCACAGAACATGAACATACCTTAGCGCCGCTGGTACCGACAACTTCATTGTACCGACTTAGGTACACAATAGAGAAAAGCAGCCCCTTTTGCGGAAACAAGCCAATTGCGTAGAGAATACAGTTGATGATGGTCAGACTCGGTGTTCCATGGCATCTCAAGGCACACGAACGTCTGACCTTTATGTTATTCCAGGAAACCCCGATGCACGATGCGGACGGGCCGGACTAGTCGGCGACAATATTCTAGATGCCAGCAATGCCTGCGGCTGAGAACACCTCGCCAAAGCCACAATTTAACTCCATGCCTGAATTAGTTTCCGAGGTGTCCACGACCTGGTTCTAGGACATCGGGTAGGTTCGTGGCGCTAAGTATGCCAAGCGCGGGAGCGAAAGGGAAGGATTTAACTGTTTAGACCAAGACTATGCTCAGCTCGGGCGACCCGACTCTGGGGTCCGAATCGCGTGTCTTGGAACGCATCCTCAGAATGCGGTCAAAAAACGCGTTGGGAACAAGAAAGCCTAGGTTTGTCTTACGTTTGCGTCGTGGCAATGGCTGCACCGTCGTGGAGCTACTGCAAAACTGGTTGGGTTAGCCAGCGCCACGGTATCCCCTTTGGACGCATATCCCGGAACGGATTAAGCGCAAACTACCAAAGAAGTAAAGCAGGACAGACGCGGTCCAGACGCAAGTAAATATGCTTTACATCCAGTTTCTGTAGAGACCGCAGATACGAGCTTATCCAATGCAGCCCGAAAACAGCGTGCAGGGCTGAGCCCACGGAATAGAGTAATGGTACGACCATGGAATAGCGTACATCCTTGTCGAGTGTCTTGGGCGGAAAGTCCAGGATGACTCAGATATCACAGCCCCCGAAGGTACCAAGAGCTCCAGATGACCTGACGACGCTGGAGGCATGCATGATGATCATACCAGACATGCGCTAGAGTCTCACGAGGCATCACAAGGCATCTTTGGAAAGAATGAGCTTTTCACTGCTGCGGCAGGATTCACACTCTATGCTACGTTGCAGGCAGGAACCCGACGGTGTACAAGTGAGGGATGATCTACAACCTTGCATGATTGCCAAGTTCTTTCCAGCGCTGTCATGCCTGGTAGAACATCACTGAAGAACTATTGTCTTGGGACCGTTGAGACTTGCTTGGGACGCCACCATTGTGAATTCTTAAATGCAAGTCATATCAATCTATGGGCGTATTTTTCCCAGAAGAAATGCCCAAAAACTCCAGAAACATGCTAGACCCCGTGTAAATGCATCATTGAAACCCAGCCCTAAAACAAATTGATTGCTCAACGCCTACCGTTCACGAGATTCCAAGCTGCCGTGTTGCAAAAGAAGTTTACGAATGAGTAATTCTCCAGAAGTCTTTTTGGCCAACCTGCTTGATTTTCGCAAGAGCAACCAGAAGTCCACCGACAAGCATGGTTGTGCCGGCAAACAGCTGCGCGTACAGAAAGTCGCCTTTTCCGAGAGTAACGAGGCTTCCACCGATGGGTGGACCAGCCAAGCAGGCAAAGCTGACGACAGTAAAGACCATGCCGATTCTCACGCCTAGTTTTGACATGTCGGATGTGACCTCGCCCATGGATGCCGTGAACAGAGTCTGCACCGCATTTACGGTGAAGGCGTAAGCAATGACCCAGACAGTGAGACCAGTGGTGGAGTGCACGCCGATCCATGCATAGACGTTAAGGCTGCTAAGGAGAGTCGAGATGACCAGGGTCCTCAGAGGCTTGATAGACCTGTCGGCAAAGTACGGGGGAATCAGGCGTCCTGTGATGCCTACAGCAGACATGATGATCAAAATCGTCAAAGCGCCGTTGTCATCAAGGCCAAGGTTCTTGCGGCCGAAAAGGGGAACCTGCAGAGGAGTTAGCACCAAAGAGTATTATTTCGCACATCCAATCAAGCCTGCTCACATAGTAATATGCAAAGTACGCCCCGAGCAAGGTGAAGAACATGCCGATCGTGAAAAGCAGATAAGGTAGCTCCTTGAAGGCAGCCAGTTCAAGGAGTGGCCCAGAGGAACGCTTCGTCTCCTTTGGTCGTGAGATGAGAAAAATAATGACGCTGTTGAAGAGCACCAAAAAGCCCATAGCGCGGAGAGTCCACGCGATGCCCACCGCAGGGATCAGCTGGCGTGCCATGATGGTGAAAATGACAGCTCCGATGGGTGCACCGCAGGAGCTGATGCCGAGAGCAAGGCCGCGTTTCTTGGTGAAGTACTGCGAGACTAACCAGACGAGGGCAGTGAAGTGCATGCCATTGCCGATACCCGTCGCAATTCCCTGAGATAGTAGTAGTTGCCAGTACCTGTCAGACCAGGAAGCGCCGAAGATGCCACCGATTTGAAAGATGAATCCAGTCAATAGTGTAGTCCTAAAGTACCCCGCGTCGATGGCCCTTCCGCTGACTGTACCGAGGAGAAACAGCAGGAAGATTTGCATGGATCCAATCCATGAAACGTCAGACGCCGTTGAGCCGTGCAACTCCTCCACGTAGAAGGATTGGAAGACGCCAAAGGCTGTAATGAAGCCAAAGCCGTCCAGCACGAGAAGGAAGGCAGACAAGACTTGCAGCCAACCAACGAAGCCTCCGTCAGGCGCGTCGACGATAGCCTCAGACTTTTTCTCATCGGTATGGCTTGATGATTGCTGGCCTTCTGAATGCCTCTGATCGGGCTCGTAAGGTTGGAACTCTTGGTTGCTCAGCATATTGGTCTGCTTGTGGGTGTAATGATTATCGGTCAAAGTCAACTGGTCTGGATCTGCGGCTTGCGCCCCGTATTCAACTGCGGGTGGACGGACGACGTTCTCCATGGTAATGAACTTGGCTATGATTGTGATGGTGATGCAGAAAGGAATGATTCAGTCAAAGTGTCCGCGGAAAGCGTGGACTAAGCGACGTGTCAGAAATCGACAGCTGGAAATTGATGAAGCATTCAGAGTGTCAACGAGCGGGGGCATGGCCAAGTGTTAACAAAAGAAAATACTCCATCTCGAGCCCGCGTCTTCATAGCAAAGTTGCCGGTCCGTTCACGGCGAGTAAGTTGTCAAAAGTCGATATGCACCGGATTTAGAAGCACTGGGCACAAGCCATAACCAGCCTCGCCCACGACGCCGGCGAAGCCATGCTAAGCCTTCTACCAGCCTAGACTCAGCAAGCACAACAGATAATCCGGGGCGTTCAAAAGCTCCCATCGTGGTCGGACAGATTATTTCGGTGCATTTGCCCTCCCTCCCAGCCCTAAGAACCTGCCGGTGCCTAGACATGCAAATAAGAAGCGCTAGAATATGTCGTGTCTTGCAATTGGGCTGATCATGCCTGGCCTGGCACTAGTTGCCGACGGCTAGTTACTTGCAGCGACGACAAGCGCTTACGGCTAGGCGGTATCATCCTAGCGGGAATGTCCTTGTAAACTGCTGATGTCCTTGGCATCTGATGATTGCATACGATCTAGCGGGAATACTGTGATTGGACAAGTTCCCCAAGTGTCATGGCTGACAAGGATGGAGACCCCTGCCATGAGGCCTGACAAAGGGAGCCACATATTTGGCTTGGCTGATACTTTTCTACCATGCAAGTCATAATATTTTCTATACCGAGCCTGCTTGACCGTTTGAGGCAAAACTGAAGTCTCAGCCGATGGCCAGAGCTTCTACATCTGTTTTAGCTGCACTATTTACTGTCTGTATAAACAAGCCATGCAGTGATCGACAAGATCGCATCCGCTCTGCCAAGTGCAACGATACATGCCGTCCCCACTTGACGGACAAAATTCCCGCCCACCGGTTTCTCAGGCGTGAACTTTACGGAATCCAAGTACCATATCCCCGGGACCAACTGCCAGCGAATACATGTGCTCTCGCAGGGTAATAGCAACTACAGAATACGAGAGCTCGCACAATATTTCGTAACAGAATGACGAAAGCCGGCATGTTTTCCTGGCGCACTTGGTTCCATACCGTTCGGCCAAGCCAGTTTGATCGGCTGTCGTCGGTGACAATCGCTCGGTATGCCCGTTCATGACCGACACGAAGGTAAGCCTGAGCCTCGATCTTGAACGTGGCGCCCGGTCCTATTCCTATTTTGAGGTTGACTGAACCTTAAGTCAGAATGCAACCACTCTCGCACGACAGAACGTCAGCCACAGCTCGAATGGGGGGAATGATGGGGAATCCTTGGCCCAGACTGTGCATGTTCGACGTGTTCAGCCTTCAGCTTGGGGGCCTCGGGGGTGCCCAGCCGGGCTAGTCCGGGCGCCACGTTTTGTTCCAGTACTCAGGTCTGAAAGTCTCCGTTCAACATGCTGTATGCATTCGGCGTACTGGCAGCCAGGTGGAAATGGCCTCGGCCTTCTAGAACTTGGCTTTGAAGTATAAGAAGATTATCACCAGACGCCTGATTTGGACCTGAGGGAACAAGACAACAACTATAATCAAAACCACGACTCAGTGCATACATCTTATAATAATCGCTGCATCTCCTTTCCTCAGATTCAGCTTCTCTCATCAGTCTCTCAAGAGTCATATACCCACTGTTTTCCTATCCTTTCCTTTCTTAGTCTATTACAATGGCTGTCACCGCTCCCATCGTCGCTCCCAACCATGACGACCCCAAGAAGATGGTCATGAGCGACAAGCCCAAGCCCAAGCCTCTCCTTCAAGTCCAAGCTCCTCTGAGCTGGCAAAAGAGCGTTCTCGCAACTCTCGACACTGGCTTCTCGCCTGTGGACACCAGCAAGCTCAAGAGTCCTTTGAGGGCATTCAACATTAACATGATCTCCGACCTTGAGATCGGTTCCCCAATTGACTCCTCCGAAGTCGAGATCCAGAGTCCTCTGAGAGCTTTCAGCATCAACTTGGCATCCGACGACGCCGTCCCCGGCTCTCCAATCAACCCATCCGACCTGAAGAGCCCTCTGCGAGCCGTTAGCATCACAACGGGCCCCGCACTGTCACTCGACGCCGCCTCAAGCCAAGGTAAGCAGCACCACCAACAATGTTGCATCCACACAAGTAGCTAACTATTGGGTTGCAGATAACTTCATTGTTGCAAATGATGAGAAGATCAGGCTCCAGAGCCCTGCTGATATCCCCACACCTCCTCCCGAGGCGTCCTCCGAGACTGAAATTGCCCACAAGATCATGGACATCTTCCAGTCTTACGGCAGACACATCCTTCCCGAGGGTGAGACTGAGCACACCTGGATTGGACGCAAGATGTTCCTTCCCCGTGTTGAGCAGTACATCCGTGACAACGTTCCCATCAAGATGATCATCCCTTCTTTCCCGTGGAAGAGCATCAACCGCGTGGACAAGGTCATTGGTGTTCTGCCCGATCTCGGTGAAGACCTTGCGCTTGCCAGACTCAATGCCCTCTGCGTTGACATTGGCAAGGTGTACCAGGGTGGCGCCGAGGTCCACATTGCCACCGACGGTCTCGTATTCAACGGTATGTCTTTCCCAATCACTATCCTCAATTCCGCTACAGATACTAACCCTCGATAGACGTCGTCGGTATCTCAGACGATGAGACCTGGGAGTACGGATCCACTTTGATGGACATGGCCGCTAAGAAGGGCTACAAGGGCATCAAGCTCCTCCGTGTGATGGATTTCCTGGGCATGACCGACGGCCTCGGCCCCATGACCAAGGAGCAGTATATGACCCAAGTCGACGAGGCACGCAAGCAACTCGAGTCCCAATTCGGAAATGCCCTCGAGGAAGTCCGCAAGATGATCGACACTGACAACGACACCCTCATGACCTACCGCGGCTTCATCCGCTTCCTCGAGGTCGATCTCCGCAACAGCCCCGTCGCCGCGCACGCTACCTCCGGGCACAAGTACCGCAAGGTCGTCAAGGAGGTCGCCATGAAGATGATGATGCGCGCAGAGTCCTTCACCAAGATCATCCTCGCCACCTGCCCCGACTACGTCCGTCTCTCCATCCACCCTTCCAGCGGTGCCGTCAAGCTGTCCATGCCGCTCCTTGTCGAGAAGCACAACCCTGAGGGCTTCCCTCGCACTCCCTGGCACAGCTGCATTGCCGTCTCTCTTGACGGTGGATACCGCTCCCTGCACGCTCGCGATGTCCGGGACACGCACGACCTGGTCATGAGGAACGGTCAGCCCTGGTGCTTCCGTGAGAAGTCTGAGCTGTTTGACCTTGGCGATAATGTTGAGATCGAGCACATGTACCCTTGCGGTATTGAGGTTCGCCCTAAGGATGGTGCATCGGGTGCCAGCCTCGGCGAGGCAGCCAAGGAGAAGTTGACGAAGCTTGCTAAGCTCCAGCCGGTTAAGGCTGTTGGCTTTGCCGACGCTTCCACCTTCTAAGTGAAACTGTTTCACTAACATTAGTTTGGGTTTTGGCTAGGAAAATGGGGATCAGGGCTCACGGGTGGATGCAATTTCTTGGAAGCATGGCATACGGGGATAAGGCGTTTTCGGGATGGCTTCGTGATATGCTTTTACACATAATAATAGGCATGGAGATTGGATGATGCTCTTGCTAGAAAGATTCAAATGCTAGACAATATTCATCACAATTTTTTGATCATCACCTAAGTTTCGTATGCTTTCATAATGCATTCTCATTCTTCATTTTTCTTAGTTAACTTAAATGCAACTCAGCCTCAAACTATCTCCACTCCACACAAGAGTGAATGCTTAAGCGAAGCTAGAGGCAACAACGAAGCTGGCGTCGTCGTTGAATGAGGTCGCAGAGTCGAAGGTGTGAACACCACCGTTGCTCGCGGCGTAGCCAACGTTGTTGTAGTGGCGGAAGTAGCGGGTAGGGTATCCCCAGGCGCGGATGGACAGACCCTGGCCGTTGAGACCAGACTGAGGGCAGAAGGTGGCATCTTCCTTGAACTGCTTGGTGCCGTCGTTGGCAGCGACCTGAAGCTCGAAGTTGTAGTGGCGGATGTAGCTGCCGGCAGTGTCCTTGGACTCGAAAGAGTAGCAACCGCTCTTACCGAGACCGGTGCGTACGGTCCAGCTGGCCTGTTGCTTGAGGGCTGTGGCGCTGGAGGAGGTGACGACCTGGGTGTTGACGGTGGCGCCGGTGTGGGCGATGTATCTGTCGGTGTAGCCGGAGGTGGTGACGCGGAAAGAGTAGGAAGAGCCAACGGTGAGGGCCTGTCCGCTAACGAGGGAAGACGTAGCATACTTGGCCGCCACGATGTTGGCCTGGACCGAGTTCTCGGTGGCATCAGTGGGGTATCCAGAGGTCATTACACCCTCGTAGAAGGTTCCCTGGGCACTGATGCTGTTGTCACCGCCAATGCCGAGAATGATGGCACCCTCCTTCTTCATGGGGTTATATCCCGACGCCGTCGGGCGGACGCCGCTGTAGTATGTTGACAGCGAGCCAGAAGCGGCGTTCGCACCACGAATAGCCCACAGGTTGGGTCCTCCCTTGATGACCGCGGTAGTGAAGCGGGTCGTGATGCTCGGGTCATTGGCATTGTTGCCCGAGCTGACACCGGAGAACAGGCCGTTCTCAAGATCAGCCATGATCCAGGGACCGCTGCCGGAACCGGTGCCCCAGACAGTGCTGTCACCGAAGTAGATGGCCTCCATGTGGCCGTTGCCAGTGTCGGTGCTGCTGGTCTCAGCGTTGCCGTAGTCAAAGCAGCAGCCACCGTTGTAGTGAGTTCCGTCGAGAACGGCGTACATGCCCTCGGCCGCGTCGCCGGTGGCGGTGCCGCTGGCCTTGTTGTTGCGGTATCCCGTGCCGGGTGAGATGAAGACGCCGTACGCCTTCTGGCCGTTCAAAGTGACGGGTGCACCAATTGCACTGGCCAGGTTGTCGGAGCCGTCCGCCTCTGGGCCCTTGAAGGCACCTCCCGGGGCTTGAGTGAGATGGTTTCCCTTTCCAGACTGATCGTAGATGATGGTGATCAGGCAGGTAGTGCTGGCACAGAAGGTGTCTTGAGCAGCAGCGTTGGCAACACCTCCGGCGGACAGGGGAGCGATGTTGAGGGTGACGCCATCAGAGCCACGCTTGACCTGGTACAGCGAACCTGAGTACGCGCTGTAAAGAGCTCTGGTAGTGCTGTGAGCCGCGATGCAGGGCGTGCCGCCGGAAGAGTAGATATCGCAAGGTCCGGCAGAGACCAGGGAGCCGGTGGCAGCGAGGCCTAGGGCCAGGAGGCTTGGTCGTGAGAAGACGTGCATCTTGGATCAGTCTTGGCAGGGGAATGAGAAGCAGAACGGTGGAGCTGGATCGCCTGGTGAGCTTCTAAGACTCGATGCCGAGAAGCTGGGCAATGCTTGGCCTTTTAACTGTCGACAATGTTCATCAAGTCTTCCCGTCTTTTCATGATTTCTATGAAGACATCTCGTTCCTGAATGGAGAGCAAGGGGTGGCACGCGGTCCTCCAGTGACGGTGAATTCCTCCAATAATTGCAGATCGGATTGATTGACTAATGCAACCTTCCCCACTGGTGATACGCGTCCGCTTGGACTCGCCTTGACAATGTACCATTATTGATGAAGCGGATAGCCGAATTGGCTTAGGGTGCGGGGTTGGCGTTGAAATCCATCGCAACAGAACCGGCGCCGGCAGTCCTTGTCTTTAGAGATGAAGCGGTCCAATAGAAGGATGGCGTTCCTCCAGAAGACTGCGCGATTATATCTCACGAGCAAGACAATTTGATCGCATAGAAAAATGATCTAGTGAAAGGCAGTTAAAGGCGGGTAGATCTCGTCCCAACTGTTGATCTTGAACTTGTTGTTTTTCGAATGCCGAAGTACCCCAGACCCCAGACCCCGGACAGATCCCAGTGTGTGGAGAAAGCCAAATCATGGCCAAGAAATTTGTGCCCAATGGCGGAATGCGACAAATGCTTGTTTTGGAGAAAACAATAGAGAACTTGCGGGGATGTGCTAGCTGCCGTCTCGGCGACACATGGGATAAACACGCAGATGGCACCTCAATCATGTCTAGAACAACTGTCAATGCTTCACATAAACGAAGATCTTTCAAGTCTACGACGATCTCTCCTCAAAACCAACGACCCTCTACAATCAGATGAGATATTTCAGTCAGATGCGCTGATGTCTTCAGAACTGGCCGCAAGCTTGGTTCTGGCGGATTTTCCGACGGTCGCATTCGCTCAAATTGGCCAATGGAGCGCTTAACAGCCACACGGTCACGAGGAAGAGTCCGGTGCCGACGTAGCCGTGCTAAGGTCGCAATGCACGCCAGCGACTGGCGCATTTTCCGTTCCCGCAGGCCCAGTCCAGCTCAGCAGAAACTAAGCACTCGATGGGTCCCCAAAGTCGAGCCGCGCCAATGGATGAGACGGCGAAGGACATGATCAGGCCAGGAACCATCACGTGTGAAAGAGCGCACGGACAAAGATCCGAAGTTTGACGATAGACCTGCCCAGATCCTTGGGTGATGCGGGACCGATCGAGATGGGCGTGAAGCCGAGGCGCGATTGAGAGAAATAGGGGAATTATGATGACATCTTACATAAGTGGCCGGCTTTGGGGCCGGGATATGGGCCGACGCCTGGTCTAGAAGCAGAATCACGGTTTTTACCACGATCCACGCCCGCCATGGAAGTTAGTTAGGTAAGTGGTGATCCATCAACTCTTCTCGAATTCAATCCCGCCGTGTTTACTTCTTCCACTGGCGACTGCGAAAGGCATTGTTGACATCCATTTTCAGTACATGCTACGATAGTAGTACCACCTATTCGCAAGGTCCTCTTGACGTCCCTTGCCATTTCGTTCAAGACTTCATTAAAACAAGAAACACCAGAAACATCAATAAGTAGAGTGAGACTATCATGATAGATAATAATCAAGAGAACGTCGAATTCTTTCTGTACTATAGCAATTGCTTTTCCTGTAGCTTTACTCTGCCATACTGTCACTATCGTGGTTACCGATTCTATTGTCGTCTTTATTACCGTCTCTACCGTTGTCCTCGTCGTCCGCGTCGCTACTATCGTCTTCTAGGAGTAATCCAGTCCACAGGAATCATAATATTAGCCGCGCACACATAAGAAAATTAGACGGTCACATAAGGTAAATAGGATGGCAGACAGTACTCGATTATGCTTGAGACTCCTGAAGCTAGCTTATGTTGGTGTTTCGAGTTCTTATAAACAGCGATTTGAATTACCAGTAGCAACTTCTCTTCAACGCACAAGGGTTCTTAGAGCACATAGCCCTGCTATTTGAAACACACAGCCATTCAAACACTAGCTACGAAAAGGCCCCACCGTTGCTGTCGCTCCCTTCCCTGCATCCTCCTCCAGGCAATCCTCCAGGCAATCAGGAAATGATGGCCTTTCTGTAGTAAGAATAGTCCATCGTCGTAACAGTATTGATCTTTCTTAACTACCAATTGTACGCAGTCTCCCCGGTCGGGTACCAGATTATGGAGTTCGTGAGAACGACGCCGCAGTTACCGAGATCTGCCCTAGCAGCGTTGTAGCATGTTTTGTGTCCGACATCATGCCAGATACGGTGGGCTCTGGCGTGCCCGGTGTCGACGCAGATGCTCTGCTTGCGGCCGCACGAAGTGAAGTCGAAGCATCCATCGCCGCTGATCTGGATCCTTCCGCACTGGCCACAGTCGTTCCAGCGGCCATAGTAGCCCCAAGTTACTACGGCGCCGCCGTTTACGGCATTCACGTAGCGCTGTGAGAAGAAGTCGAAGGTAGCGTTGAAATCGGGGCACAGGGGCCGCTCCTTTTGGTCAAGCCGTTGGCATCGGGATGAGCGTCGATGAACTTAACCAACTCGAAGCCAAGTGTCGTATTGGTGACGTCGATGGCTCCCTCGTGGGTGTATGGGACAAAGTCTTCAAGCTCCTTTCCTTTAAGCGGCTTCGAAACCTCGGTCACAGCAGGCTCCGGGGCGCCGATGATGGCCGTTGCGGTGGAATCGGCGGACAGCGGACTCGCGTGGACGCTGACCGCGGCGGCGGAAAGGTTGATGAGGACTTGTTTGAGGGTAGTCATGGTGAGATAGAATTCGACTGGTGACAGAAGAGAGGGTAATTGGCAAAGTAGAAATCCAGTAAGATAGAGAAACCAGCCAGTGACAGACTTTGTCCGGTGTAAGCGATGCTGGACACTCTCACTGCAAACGATGAGAAATGCTCCAAAGTTTATAGTCTGCCGACCTGATATCTCGCTTTAGTTACCTTCGCTGGAGATGAACGAGCAAAAACACTCGACAAGGAATCAGTTATACAAAGAGGTTCGTTGTGGCTCTACATCATGTGGTCAGCTGTTAGCTGCGTCGTAGGATTGCGGTGTTGCCTGATTTGATTCTCCTAGTTTCCAAAAGTTTCAATTCTTGCAGTTGATAATTTCATTATTGTGACAACGTCTCTGCGGGTTTTGAAACTGACACCTCTCTTGCGGTTAGCTCACTGCGGCTGACAACAGACTCATAAGCTTTTTGATCGGATGTCCCGTTTGCGATTAGGCAAATGCGGCACGGATGGATCTTTTGCAAGGTTGCTTGGGTTTGAAGTGGCAGCCTGGCAGGGATGAGGGTGAAGAGGGAAGGTGGGAGATGGCATGGAACTCCCCTGACATGGTGCGGCGTTTTATACATATGATTCTAGAACGCAGGCTAGAGCGATTTGTAAATATCTAGTGTTGTTTGGGGGTCTATAATTGTGTGGTGGCTGCACATTGGGTTGTGCAGCATTGCAGTAGACTTTTTGTACGCACTCAAATGCCTTATATCCTTCGCTTCTATGTTTCTAGTCTAGACGTCGGACCTTGATAATGGATGTATGCAACCTCAATCTGAGCGAATGCAAACCTTGATTTTCCATCTTCACGCGGGAAAACCGTTCCATTGATGGGTTGATCTGGGTACTTCAAGGAGCTCATCTTTCATTTGGTACTTATCTGATTGCACGATGTATTACTTCACCGTACAAAGGGGCCTACATTACTAATAATGACCTGGCGCTGATGCATATTTAAGACTTGTGAGATGATCAACCCTGTTCAATAGTCTATTCAAAATGCGGAAGGAGGATATACCTATGGGAAAATTAGGAGGGAAAATTGACAACGGACTTCGCCGCCAAGACCAAACAGGAAACTCGTATGAACCACCTGTCTTGAAGCGAAAAAACGGTCTATTTACAAGTTCGCTCTGCCCTGAAAGCTTCGTGTCGTAAGTTAGATCAACATGGTCACGGTTATGGGATACGATGGCATTTGTAAGACTGACCCCAGTGATGAGTGGACTTTTGTGTTTTCGATGCTTTGTGTTTTTGAGTCTTGTGAATCCTAAGGGCAATGAGAGTCCGTGAGGTTTTCGGTGTCTTATGAGCCTGAATGGTGATGGAAAATTCAGTGATAACTTCAGTTCAACATTTTCGATGACAAACGTCAAAACCTCCCAGCTACTCGTTTTAGTACATCAAGGTTTTCAACATCGCTAGTCAGATAATCTCAACCGGAACCCCTGGTTTCAGCCACTTGACCTTGTCGTCAACACCCTCATCCTTGAAATCCTTGGCCAAGCCTTCCTCGAACTGAGTGAAATGACCCCACGACTTGTCGTAATGCATGGGCACCAAGTGATCCGCCTTGATCTCTCGGAATAAACGAGCCGCCTGCTTGCCGTCCATAGTGATCTGCAGCGGCGTGTTCATGTCGGGAAGCTGCACATGGGCGAACCCAAGATTCATCATGGCGATGGGAACGTGGAACCTGTCGGCAATCTTGGTCAATTCGTCGATGAAGACCGTGTCGCCGGTGAAGTAGGTTGCGTTCGGCAAATTGTTCGGTCCAATCCCGAAGTCATCAGAGGATACCAAGAAGCCAATGCATTCACCGCCGGGCAGGTGCTGGCACGGGGTGGCCGTGATGCGGAAGACCTTCCCGCCGATGCGTCTCTCAACAGTCTCCCATGGCTTCATGCCAACTACCGCCGGGCGAGGTGCGAGATTCTTGGCTCCGTCCATGGTAGTGAACTACGGCCCAGCTCGTCGAGATTGTCGGGGTGGTCTTCGTGGCTCAGGAGAACTGCATCGATTGGAGGAAGCTGATCAAGCCTAAGAGCAGGGTCTTCGGTGTTCTTGAGGATAGTGATGCCCACGTCCCATGTGGTGCCTGCTGGCGAAAAGAAGGGGTCGGTCAAAAAGCGCACGCCATCGATCTCGAGGATAGCCGTCGCAGTTCCGATGTGAGTGATGCTCACTTTCGGCTTGAAGGAGGTTCCGGAAGACATTGCTGGAGGTTTGTTGTTGAAATGCCTGTCGTTGGATCGGGTTGAGGGAATATTGATGGATGATGCAACTGAAGGCAAAGGCTACTGGATGGTGTCGTGGTTGTTCATGTTCGTTGGAAGACTTGTGTCGAAATCCCCTATATATATAAAAGAGTATGGACTGTGTAAGCTCCGACGCCCCTCGGAGATTTCAAAGAAGGCTTTCTCACGTCTGACTACCCCATGGCTTACAACGTACAACCATGATTCAGCAACGGCCGTTTTGACAAATCCATGTAAGCGGCCGATTACCAACGCAAAAGCATCCGATAGTTGGTAGCCCCGCAATGAATAGACACCAATTTTACGTGGGCTGAAAAGTGGATTTGATAACAAGAACGTTAAAGTCACTTCATATACTTTTCAGTACGAATGAGGTCATCGGTGATAGCTTCCCCACCTGGCCCCTAAAACCATCTGTCGGCCCTTACGTCCTGGATCTGGTATTGTGGTTGATTGCGTTTATATGATGAGATTAACTATCACTCAAACGTTGAGAATTTACGTACAAGTGAATTATTCTGAGAATAAGGTCTTGCCAGGCAGTATGTTTAAGGAACGCTAGGAGTGTGATGCTCGCTATACTTGGATACCCAGTAATTTACACTCGAGAAGCCGCCCGTGTCTATCTTTTATCGCCATAATCATGGTACTCCCTGAGTAATCTGCCTTTTACAAAGTGCGACTTGCAGTTTTGCTATTGGTCTTAACCGGCAAGCGAGCTTTTGCCTTTATCACAAAAGCATGGCCATCACAGTGAGAATCGGACCACCCCACAGGGTAAAGAGAGGCAGCTTCATGCCGACCTGGAAGTAAGGGATGCCTATGTACAGAGAAATGATCACATTTATCCAGACTGCCAGCTTCTCTTCCACCAGTTCGGGGGCACCATATTTGGCCCACTTAAGGTTGAGCAGGCCTGGCAGATGGTTAACTTCGCTAACATGACAAGGGTTTTATGAATCTTACAGAAAGTGAGAAGCAAGGAGTTACAGCCGTCCCAAGCTGTCTTGACAATCGCCTTGGGGATGGAGTACTCTGGATCGGCTGGTATGGCTTTGATAGCGCCCTTGATCTTGGTCTCACCGGTCTTGAGGTGCTTGGGGAGGATTGCCAGGTTGAGAAAGGCAGCAGTATAGAAGAAGAGCGGTTTCCAACCGCTGAGGCCTAGCATTGTCGTAGTAGGTTGATGACAAGTGTAATGGCGAAGGAGTTAGATGATGCGAATGACTGTATGCGAGCTGGAGAGAAACTTCGAGAATATGAACGTGTTAGTTTTGATGTTAAACTCTCCTCTTGTTAGCTGAGCAAATCAGGGTTCTGTGTCAAACAGGACACATCGATAAACAATCCACTTCCGGCCTCCATAACGTGTTTGAACCATCAACTGGGAACTATGATTACAAGCCATCACTAATCGGCAGGAAGATTTGTCAGTTTCAGAGCCCACAGATTATCAAGCATACATAGAAACAACAAAACCTTACATTGCGGACCTACCGATGGGTGATGTTGAATCATGAGCTTTACTTTGATTGTGGTGCAGGGCGAGCGGCGGTGTCCTCGACGAGTGAGACTATGCGCTTGACCGAAATAGGATTTATTATTCGCCAAGACATCTCCGGTCAGCCTTCATCGCAAACTTTGGTGGCTTCCGATTGGTTATCTTCTATCGATTTGAGACCCTCGATCGTTCTCCATCATGTGGGGGAATCTAGTCTTGGCGGAATATGTTACCTTACCTGGCCTAGCGCCATCCACTACTGGGGAATCCATACCCACCATCACAGACCGAGATCCCGGCACGTTTCTGTATGAATATGATCCAGGAGCCAGCAATAATCCAGGCGGACTGTCAGACGATTTCCCGTATTCTCTGCTCACATCATCACTTGTGCAAATCAGTGCTTCTCGAAGTTTCGGCTCACAACAATTACCATGACGTCTGCAGTATCGATGCGTTCCATGCTTGGCTTGCCATCATCTACAGCCTCCACGAGTGATAGCGTGCTGGTCATCATCGACGCTCAAAACGAGTACGCAATTGGAAAGCTCGCTGTCTCGGGTGTCGACGCATCTCGGGCAAAGATCGCCTCCCTGCTTGAGAAATACCGCGTCGCAAAGGCTCCGGTTATCCATGTCGTCCATGAAGTGCCAGCTGGCGCGCCAATCTTTACTCCTGGCACCGACCTCGCTGAGGAGTTTTCGGAGCTGAAGCCGCTCGAGGGGGAAAGCATGGTCGCCAAGCACTTTCCTGGCTCCTTCACAGGTACAAATTTGGAAGATTTGCTGAAGGCTACTGGAAGGAACAAGGTGGTTTTGACTGGATACATGGTGAGATGATTCCAACGAAGGGGGCTTTTTGAGAGTGTACTAGACTAACTTTCCCTTAATTTGCAGGCACACGTTTGTATCTCAACGACCGCTCGACAGGCTAGTGAAAAGGGGTGGGACGTGATTGTCGTTGAAGATGCGGTCGGTGACCGCAATATCCCTGGAACCGGCGCTGAGCAGTTGACGAAGGTTTCTTTGGCCGAGATTGCGGATGCATTCGGTACCGTGATCAAGAGCACCGACATTAAATGATACTTTGCAAGATATTTCAGGAAGGGCGAGCAGCGTGTTGTTTGTGCCCATTCTTGGATATAACTTTAGACTTGTCGTTCCCGTCATTCAACCACGTCTGGATCTACTCGAACATCGTCTGCAAAAGTCCAATTTAAAACCGAAGATCAACTAAGAAGTGTTGTACTTGTATGCAATAATACATCCTCATATCCTCGTTGGTATATGATCTCCGCGTTCTTCCTCAACTCCTCACCAATGGCCTCATCATTGCCTCCAAACATTTCCAACGCACTCCTCGCAATGTGCAGAGGAAAGAAGGCAGAGGCTGTGCCATAGAGCTCCATATCCTCTCGCATCAAAAAGCTAGTACTTGCAAGGATAGAACTCGAGAATTGGAGAACCTTTCGGGTCACCACTTCGTTCTCGCGGCGCTCGCCATCTATCAGGGGACAGTTCTCTGAGATATCTGGGTGCTGTGCTGTTAACTGCTTTATCTGGATGGCGCAGATGATCCAGAACGCCCAGTAGTGACTTAACGAATTCGCTACGGTGATATTCGGGAATTCGAAGTTGATCCCGGCCGCTGAGATTTCTGGTAATGGCGTGAAGTCTCCCACAGTCATATTCACTGACTTGTGCCAGCGATCCAGGCGGTTGATAGCTTCCACAAACTGGGTAACAGCTTGACGAGCGACTAGTCCATTCTTGTCGCTGCAGCGATCAAGCATTTCAAGAATGGCAGGTATGGCGCAGGCCTCGCTCAAAAGAGTCTGCAAGGGATCCTGAACCACACCGCCAAACGGCTCTGTTTTCCATTCAGGCGCTCCGAGAAAGGTCGATGTCCGGGTGTCAAAGGCGTGGAGAATCTGAGATATTAGCACAGATCAGACCATGAAGATGAACACAGTGATGTCATACTAGAATTGGTCGGAACCCGACAAAAAGCTTATGGGGTGTTCCAGATGCGTAGAATTGAGGCGGGCGGAGTTGAATGAGCTCCTCGATGCCCCTCGCGTGCACTGTTGCTGCAGAGCTTGATGTGGGAAAGAATTTCTGCGACAGTCTCTTGTCAGTAGAGGAAGCGAAATAGGGACCAAGATTGCACACCTCTGATAGGAATAAGCACATGATGGCTGCGGATATCTCATCGTACTTGTTCGGATCATCATTGGCGTGTGGAATAAGCCGTCCGACAGCCTTGAGTGCTGAGGAGTGCGCTGCAATGGCTTCATGAACAGGGGCTCGCCCGCTTGGGCCTCTGGCAATCAGCGAGATCCCCAGAGCTTTGATGGCGGAGGATAAAGGTCCGTCATGTCTTCCATTTGCTCCGACAAGTGCTGGAAGAACTTCCACCCATGCTCCGCATATTCTAGACTGTGAAAGTGCTGAGTTACTGGACATTGAGCCCAACTCGTTGGCAGGGACGAAGTTTTGTACGCATAGTGAAAGCACGTCGCTGAGCGGCCAAGTCAAAGCCCGAGTCGGAGGTATCGGCTTTTGACTCGTGTTGTTGTTGGGGCGTCTATTTTGACGTGGCCGCTTTTTTCGCTGGCCTGAAGCGATTGAACTGGGTGACGTGGGTTGTCGGAATACAATGTGTTTCTTGTACCCGGGACAGCCTAGGCCGGACAAGACACACTGAGAGCAGGATGGCTGCTTTCCGTCGCACTGTCAAATGAAGGGTCAGTTATTACCTTACGTCTTTGTCTTGGGGTACTTCGCGTGCCCTTACGCCAAGCTTTCGTCTTCTGCACTCGTCGCGGACTGTATGATGTTTGGTTTTCATGTTCGGTGAGTAGCCAGACCCTTCATGGACATCAATCGCCGCGATTCGACACAACTATGCTGGTCTCTATGCCCATGATGATGGAAGGAGAAGCTTCCAATGTGACGACGTGGGGTCGCTGGGGTTTTTGTTTCCAGGGGTACTCGCATCCAGCACTGACCACTAACGCCGTTCGGTTAGGGGCTCCTTCTCTTCCTTGGAACTCACGCTACCTTCCAAACCATGTAGAAATTCATCACAAGCTTTCTCTCTTCCAATTTGTTCAATCCGGGAAAGATACGATTTTTCTTTCAAATCTGGCGTAGTTTCATCTTCGCTACCTAACACTAGGATGGTACTAGATCAGCGCTTTTCTTTCCGGGCTACACGCAACAGAACGTCTTCCCTTCGGCTGCTGAACATGGTGGAATGAATAACAAACGACAATGAATAACACATAAATTGACACCAAGTTGGATGACTATTGTTATTCATTCCAAAAAAGTGGATCTGATGGGTTTAACATTTAGGATGTATGGTATTGCTATCATAGGGAGCTACAGAGCTACCGCGATAACAGGTCCACATTGTCTCCCGGCTATACATTGTACTGGAGCCCACTACTCCCGAGCGCAAGTACTCTAGTTGCAAGAGTTTGCGCACGGGAAGCCGTTAGTTTGACAGGTTCCTCGGGTTTGCCCTGCGGCGACTGTGAAGATGATGAATCATTAAGTAGGTATCCAGTCAACAATCGGATCGGATTGAACTTACCCTTGCAAGTCAATTGCTGCCCGGCATTAACATCACAAGCGCAGCAGTCGGTTTGTTTGGAACAAGCAGCTGGTGATTACTTAGCATGGGTCTGAGGTGTGTATAGCGATTCAACTTACATCCAGCAACGCCACTTCCCCCGTCCGCAAAAGCACCAGCAACCAGGTAGCTGGCGAGGAAGAGAGAAATAACGCGGATGGAGACCATTTTCAAGAACAGTACTGATCTGTAAACAGAGTCTTTTGTAAAGTATGTGTGAATCTTCGGACGCAGAATCTGTGAATGGTTGGATTTGCAAGGCTTGAGGGCTGGAAATGTCTGCTTAGAGTCCCAGCCTGTTGGAACCGAGTCTTTATATCATTATCGACCGGAACTTCAGACCTCAAGAAAGTGCCCGGATCAAGGCGGTTCTAGAATCATCAAGTCAGTCTTCTCTCTAGGGCTTCCCCTGAAGACCTAATTATCAGATTCTCGAGAAGTAAAGGAACATGAACTTAGATTTACTCGTGCAAATTTACCATCGGCAGTAAATAGCTCAAGTATTTTGCCTAATATGAAGTTAGTCTAGCCAATGCTGCATGTGTAACTATTGCTCTTTCGAGATTCCTTACGCTATCAAACTCTACTCTCAGCTGATCAAAGCGATGAAGACAGCCTAGGGGGCTGTGAGGACAAGATTGCTAATAGCGGATGAATTTAAGTCGCCGCCATTGCAAAAGAAAAGGACTATCCCGTTTCCCGTGGTCGAAATGCTAGTGCGCTTCATTTGAGCATGGCCACAGGATACGCAAACTATCACTAAGTTAATAAGTGAAGTGTTTTAGGTTTGAAATCACGGCAACTTTTCCAGTTGAGTTTATGGGGCCCTCGTCTGGCTCGATTCTGGCAAGTTTTTCGCCCGCAGCGTGACTCGTGCAGCAAGACCAGTGCCCAAATTGTAGCTTTAGCGAACCTGTTGTTTTCAAAAGAAAATGGTGGCACAGAGAAGTGAGGGAACGTCTATTGTAGGGGTCTTGGTGGACAACAACATTCAAGGTGTTCCTGGTAGAGTCAAGCTATCGACAGACTTGATGGCACGCTGACGTGTCACCGCCGGAGGTATCTCTAGAAATAAGGTTTTGTAGCCGACTCCGAGGCGAAGCCGGTCTGCGACAAACTACTAGGTATGGTTGAGGCCGTCGTGACAAGCCTTCTCATTTTCCTCACGGTAAAGTGCGTCTGTAGTTCAGAATACGAATGGAATGATGTTGGAACCCAAGTGTCGTACGCAATAGCATTAGCGATCTTGAAGTGGGGATAAATACGTTGTTGCGGGTGCGTTGCCGGCGAGTGACTCACACCGAGCTCTAAGTTAACAGCGAGCTATGGTAGTGAAATATGTTTAAGTAATAGTCTACGCCAATTGCATGGTTAATTGAGAGTACCTGACCGAAGTTATTTTATCAATACAAACTCTGAAGAAAATGTCGCCCAACCCACGACCACCTACACCGCCGCAAAATCCCAATTATGGGGTGCGGATGTCCCCTGAGAGTATTAGAAGCATCATGCATGAAGCTTTGCAGGGTCTTGATCGGGTATACATCGACCCCTTACCACCCCTCAGATCTTTCAACAATCGGATTTATTTCCTGAAAGCATTTTGTTACCAACTCAACGCTCAACAAGACGATGCAGTGCTCGAATGTCAAGATTATGTCCTCAAGATCAACGGTCGAGGATTTGGGGCAGATAAGATCCAGAACGAAGTCTCTTGTCTCCGTTTACTCGAGGCTTACTGCCCCGAAATTCCAGTCCCCAGGGCTGTCGCCTGGTCGCAAGATGGTTCAACTGCGGAGATTATCAACACAGGTCGAGCTACCACCAAATCGCTGGATCTCAAGCCCATGGATGGAACTCTAGAAGGCTGGGTTTTGATGACTCGAGCTTCTGGAGAGCCAGTTGATCTAGTCAATATCAACAAAAAAACCAAAACCAGCCTAGCTACAGAGTTGGCAGACATCGTAACAAACTGGCGCCAGAACGTCCCTCTCCAGATGCATGGGGGGAACCTGCGGTTTCTCGAGGGTGACTACAAGCACTCCCGTCCTGACATCACGCTACCTAATCCCGCTCGCGCCACAACCGACAACTTGGTTATCCGTGGTATGCTTGGGGACGGACTTCAGCAACTCGAGGGCATTCATACGATTGCGAACTACTACAAGATCAGACTGGAGAACAAGCTGAGGATCCTTGAAACAAACAATATCTTTGCACCAAATAGAGATATTGCAGCTCCTATCCGGAGCTTCATTGAAGATGTTCTTCCGAGTATGGCAATTCTGAAAACAGGGCCTGACGTATTCCTTTTCACGCACTACGATCTGTCCCCGAGAAACGTTCTCGTCTCCGGCACCCTACCTCAAATCACGGGCATTGTCGATTTCGAGTTTTCAGGGTTCTTTCCACCCCTCGATGAGTTTCTGAATGACAACGTCGGAAACAATGGTGATTGGCCAAAGGATATGTACGAAGTGTATCTCGAGCGGCTGGAAGACAACGGCGTGCCGACACCACTGAAAAGCATTAGCCAGGGTCATTGGGAAAAGGCTTTATTATTGGAGAAGCTCCTAGAAGGCATCGCACCCTGGTGGCTTCTGGGTAACTGTAGCGGCGAGGAAGGCGACCAACAGCTAAACAAGACCAAAGCGCAAGTATGGGAATGTTTACAGAGGTTATGTCCGCAAGATTGAGTTGTGCTATCGGGGTGGATAGTGGGCTTAGGCGACCATAGGGACGAGGACGATAGGGATGAGGAGAGGGAAAGGGACGACGGGGAAAACAAGGACGCTAGGTACAAAAACAGTAGTCAAGATTGACACATAGAATAGACTATGAGATCTATGAGCATGGTTAGCTACAAGTATCCGCTCGGACAGCACTTGACTTTCTAGGAGAAGTCGTAAATAGAGCATCTTTCAAGCAAAGTTGACTAGGAAGACATAGAAAAGTCCTACGTGAAGCTGGCAGCTCTACGTACTGGTTATTGACTTCCAAATCCCAGAGTCAGCCTGACTTCTATTTCGTAGTTGAACCTAGTCTCCATGTCTTGCTAGTGTCGAGGTCGATGTTACGAACCCCTGCTCGGCTCGCCGGAGGCAAAATCGATCCGGTCGATCAATTGGTGATGGGTGATCCGTGTGCATCAAGAGATACGGTCAATTAGAAACCTAATAATTATGGACAACCCGACACGAGACACGTGGACAGGGGTAAGACTAGGCAGGCTACAGCCTGATTTCAGATTCTTCATGAACGACCGCCAATATTTGTCTAAACTCTTTTCATACCTTATGTGTTGCCGCAAGAGCTGCGAGCGGAGTGAACTACTGTGGCTCTTTTCCCTACCCAGCCAAAATCACTGATCATGAGCGACCCCCTGAGCATTGCCACCGGACTCATAGCCTTGATTCAAGTAGCGACCCAAGCGACCGAGTACCTCAAAGATGTCAAAGACGGCGGCAGAGAGCGCACAAAGCTGCGAGATGAGCTGCGCAGCGTGATATGTCTCTTGGAGATGCTCCATGATCGTGTCGAAGACCAGGGCGAGTCCGAGAACGAAGACGACCTCAAGCCTGCCGCGATGGCAGCGTTGGCAGGCCCCGACGGACCTTTGGAGAGGATGAAGGCCACCATGGAAGACATCGTCTCAAAGCTAGCACCTCAAGCTGGCTTTCGCAAACTTGCACAGCCGTTTAAGTGGCCTTTTGATAAAAAGGATCATCTTTTGATAAAAAGGATATTTTAGAGCTGTTTAGGACGATAGAAAGGCTTAAATCACATTTTATGCTTGTTCTACAAAATGATCTATTGTAAGGCATAAATCATAAGGATTTGATGAAGTTGTTAACACTACCTCATAGAACAATTTCCAAGCTTACAAGCGAAAAGGTTCACCAGGTCGGCAGGCAGCTCGAGGACATGGACCTCGAAGCCAGAGTTCAAGAGGCGGAGAAGATTCTTTGCTGGATCAGTCCGACTTCCTTTCGTTCCAAACAAGCTGACGTGCTTCAAAGTGTCCAGCCTGGCACCGGTAAATGGTTTTTTGAAACTCAGGGTTACCATGATTGGCGTTCGGGAAATGCCAATCTTGTATGGTGTCCTGGCACCCGTAAGATACACCGCTCTAGATCACCTCGCGAGGTGATATCGTTCTGACATAATGTATAGCTGGTGCTGGAAAAACTCGACTAGCGTATGTTGATACCATGTCTTTTTGTATAATTGATTGCTAATGAGACCAGGTCCCTGGTCATAGATGCTGTCGAGACTCAACTTGATGGCTCCAATAGTCTTCTGGCATATGTCTACTGCGATTACAATCATTGCGAGTCCCAGACCCAGTCCGCCATAGTTTCCAGTCTTTTGGAATATCTTCTTCGACAAGCAAGTCACCCACATTTGCCTGATGAGGTCAAGTTGCTTTACACCAAACACGCCCCGAAAGGAACTCGCCCAACGCTTAAACAACTTTTCGAAGTCTTCAAAAAGTTCTTCTCATCATACAACAACATTTTTATCGTCATAGATGCTCTTGATGAATGCGCGTCTTCGGACACGGCGGCCTTGGAGCTAGTTAGTGCTCTTCAGGCGCTAGGCAGCAATGTTCGCCTTCTAATCACCTCACGTACTTCGACGAACTTTGAGACTTTCTTCAAGCATGCCGTACGTATAGATGTCGCAGCAAATGATGAGGATGTCCGACTGTATCTGGAGAGGAATCTTCCAACGCACTCCAGGCTGGCGAAACATATCCGTGCAGACCCGAAATTACAGGATGACATCATTACAAGCATCGCCCAGAGCGCTCAAGGAATGTGAGTGACCAGATTAATTTGATACGAAATAAGGATTGGCTACTAACGTCTGCCTTTAAGGTTCCTTCTCGCAGCGCTCAACTTGGATTTCCTCTCCCGCAAGCTCACACGTCGAAATGTTCGCTCTTCCCTGTCAATTTTGCCCAAGACGCTTGATGCAACATATGAGCAAGCACTCGAGAGAATTCGAACCCAGGCAGAGGAAGATGTCGAACTAGCTGAGACAATCATTCTGTGGATTTTATGCGCCCGACGTCCGCTAGATGTTCACGAGCTCCAGCACATGTATGCGGTCCACCTTCTTACCCGTGACGAGATTCCACAGGCGGAGGCTATTTTGCTTGAAGATGACGACCTGCCACCCGAAGATATTATCACCGGTGTTTGCGGTAGTTTGATCGTGGTCGACAGCACTTCTAAGACAGTCAGGTTTGTTCACTACACGGCCCAGGACTACCTCAGCCGCACATTCGGAGACCATCTGCATGAGCCACGACTGGAACTCACGAGAATCAGCCTAGAATACTTACAGCTTATCAACTTTGAAGAAGGACCAGCCTTACCAGACAGTGTGATGATGGAGCGCTTGGCCGACTTCCCATTTCTGGACTACGCCGCAAAACACTGGGGAGCCGAACTCCAGAGGTTACAAATCGAGGAGATCTGGGAATCCGTCAATCGCTTCCTATCGAACGACGTCGCCGTCAGCGTGGCAAGTCAAACATGGAGTCTGCCTCTGCAAAGATACGCACATTGGAGCAATGAGTTCCCGAAAGGTGTGCCCGCCATAGTCCTCGCGGCGTCATTTCAAATACCAAACGTACTGGAAAGAGTCGTCGGGAAGGGAAACGACATAGAAGGCCATGGAAGCGACAAGGAAACCGCGCTCATCAGATCGGCTCGGCTCGGGCATGAGAAGAACATTACGGCATTGTTACAGCTGGGGGCTGACGTCGCTGCGACTGATATTGCGGGCGAAACCGCAATTGATGTTGCAACTATCGCTGGCAAGGCATCTGCAGTGAAAGCCCTGATTGATGGGGGTGCCAATGTAAACACGAGCACGGGCACGGAAGGCTGGTCTCTTCTCATGTCAGCTGTTTCCAGTGGCAGTATCGAGACTGTACAGCTGCTGATAGAATCAGCAGCTGACGTTACAGCACAAACCAGCTGGGGAGAGACGGCTTTGAGTCTGGCAGCGCTGAGTGGACAGGAGGCCATCGCGAATCTGCTCATGGATGCAGGGGCCATGCTGCCACTCAACCGTGCTGGGAGAAGGGCGACACTGCACGCTTCGAGGAAGGGGCTCGTGACTCTTGCTACCCGACTGTCCCTTATCGCAGTTGACTATGGGGCTGTAGCGGATGCTGGAATCCCGCGTGAGCCCGTTGCAGCCCCGGAGCAGCTTGCCCAGATTGCAGAATTAGAAGAAGTACCAACTGCGGAGATGACGGAGCCCGAAATTGGTTTCAGTCTCGAACTTGCTCTAGACGGGCTATCATATCAAAGGGGTTTTCATCGAAGGTACGACGTCTTGGAAAAGCTGGGTAAAGGGCACTTCGCGGAAGTGTTCTCCTGTGCCAGGAAGACCACAGGCGTTTGCTACGCAGTGAAAATATTCACTGTCGATGCAAACACCAGATGGGGAAATGTTGATAACGACAGACGCAGTGGCATCGGGAGTCCGCCTCAAGAAATCCTAGCCCTCGCGGGCTTGAGACATCGGCATGTGACAAATTTAGTGGAAGTTCTGGTATCAGACGCCATGGATCAGGTTTGCCTGGTTTTGGAGCTGGCGCCACAGGGAGAACTCTTCAACTTCATAGTTACGAAGCAGAAACTGACTGAAGCGGAAACACGGCGCCTTTTTCTTCAGCTGTTTTCTGCTCTAGACTACATCGTAAGTACACTTCTAAATTCTTTACTTACTCCATACATGCTGAATAAGGACACTGTGCAGCAAAATGAAGGATGGGTTCATCGAGACATTAAACCTGAAAACATTCTGATGCAAAGTGCGGATATTATCCAGCTTTCGGATTTCGGCCTGGCTGTGAATCTTTCAAGTCGGCCGGACCAGACGGATAACGTCCTTTGCGGAACGCCAAGCTGTAAGATCGTTCATATGCTCCCACTCGTTGAGAGCCCTATCAATAACTGACTGGTTCCCTGAAGATGTTGCCCCAGAGATACTTGCGGAAAGTCGTGATAGACGATACAGCTACCCTATCGACGTTTGGTCTGCTGGGGTGATCCTTTACATTTGCCTGTGCGGGTTCCCCCCTTTTTCAGATGAGCTCTACAGCACGGGCTTTCCATACACCCTATCGCAACAAATCAAATCTGGGCGCTTTGACTACCCGTCGCCCTATTGGGACCCGATAGGAGACCCAGCACTTGAACTTATCGACTCGATGCTGGTCGTTGATCCAGGGCATAGGTTTACAGTGGAGCAGTGTTTGAGTCATCCCTGGATGCAGGTGCCAGAAGGCGAAGAAAGTACTAATGATGAAAGCTCGGAGGGTAGCAAGCAAGCTCCATCCCCCTCTGGGGGACAGGATGAAAGCTTCAGTTTCGAGAAAACTTTTAAAGAAGATATCGAGAAAGCTTTTTTAGAAGATAGCGAGCAAGATCAAGAGGATGAAGGTTCGGAGGATAGCGAGCAAGCTCGAGAGGATGAAAGTCGGTCAGAAAGGCCGACAGAAAGCACTCAAGCGATCCCATAGATGTTCGGGAATTTCTGCTAAATTTGCCACTGCAACATATCCAAAGGCGACTCTCTATTATCACGACAGTTCAGGCTGCAATGACGGAGATCTTGACGTGTGCGCGGAATGTTTCCATGCTGGCCGTCGTTGCTCACGGACATCACATTGTACACGTACCTGTCTCAGAGGTACGATAGGGTGGTGTTTACGGAGTTAGATGGGGAGAATGGAGGCACAAACCCGTCCCGACAAGAAGCTTGTAGAATCCCCGGACGCTATGATTATTGATATTCACTTTCCAGGATTTTCTTGCTGCGTGTCTGTCTGTAACGAAGCTCTTGTCAGCCCCTCTTTTTCGTGACCAGAAACGCCGTGTCCTAGTGGCAACGAAATAAAGCATCTTGGGCAGTGACCCGAATGCCCACCCAGTGTAGTGAAACATCCGGCCATATCTCCACATTACCTCATGACGAACAAAGCGTGGGATTTTTAGACTGATTGTTGAGGTAGCAGGGCGACCCTCGTCACGTTGAAGTGTCGGCGGCTCAGGCTGTTCCGTTGATAGGCCTGCGCCGCCTGGATGCAGATCCCGCCAAGCTTTATGATAATCTCAAGGTGCTTATGGTCAATACGCTAGCAGAGATCCCGACAATCGGAGGCTTTGGCAACATGACGGATTAGGCAGGCGTAAGGCCCTGAGCTTAGCGACAAGGTGAAGGTGGGGTTGACAGTCTATCAGAACATGTTTAGATAACGGCTGTGGTACCCCATCGTCACTTTCGGTGTACGCATCTGTTAAGAGCTACTTTGTCGTTTATTCACAATGCCACGAACTTTGATATGTCTATGGGGACTCTTAGCCGTTGCTCAGGCTTTCCCCGCTTCTTACCGATCCGCCATCGTCAAGCGCGACGGCGAGGACCTACTGCCCGAGTATGACTTCATCGTTGGTAAGTCCCTCTCCTCAATGCCGCTTGTAATGCCTGGTTAACATTCATCAGTTGGCGGAGGAACAGCAGGCTTGACCGTGGCCGACCGCCTCTCAGAGGACCCCAAGAGTGCGTCTTCAAGTCAATGTCTGTCAGCGTAGTCCTCACCGAAACAGAAACCGTGCTGGTAATCGAATATGGACGCATTGCCGTGGATGACTCTTTCATGCCGCCGTTCAACACCCCCGCCGCTGAGTTTCTCTACAACCTGACCAGCGTGCCACAACCAAACGCCAACAACCGCGTCTTCCCCGTGCCCAATGGCGCTGTGGTCGGCGGCGGTTCTGCTGTCAATGGTCAAATTTTCTTCCGCGGGAGCAAAGAGGATCATGACAACTGGTCTCTCCTGGGTAATCCAGGTTGGGACTGGGACAGCGTCTTTCCTTATTACAAAAAGAGTCACTCTTTTAACCCCCCTCCTCAACATATTCAGAACGATTATGGCATGACATTTGACCTATCCGCCCATGGCAACACGACGCCCATCTATATGAGCATGCCGGGATACCAGCACCCGGGCCAGAAATACGAATGGAAGGCGTGGTCTGAGCGCGATGGCATCGTGGTGCAGAAGGAGCACGGCAATGGTAACGCCTACGGCTTGATCTGGATTCCCTCTTCATACGACCCCAGCAGGGCCTACAACCGCAGCTTCAGTGGTCTCGGGCATTACCAATACGTCCAACCTCGTCAGAACTACCACCTGCTGCCTCTTCACCGTAGTCTCAAAGTCAACTTTGAAAAGCAGGATCTGACCCAGAAGGCCGTCAGCGTTCAAGTCAAGCCTCGTTTCGACGACGGTGCTACCTTCGACGTCAAGGCCAAGAGGGAGATTATTCTCTCTGCCTCAGCTACCCGCACGCCCGTCATCCTCCAGCTCTCTGGTATTGGCCCAAAGAAGGTCGTAGAGGAGGCCGGTATCAAGTCTCTGATCGATCTCCCTGGTGTCGGATGGAACTTGCAGGACCACTCCCACACTGTCAGTTTGTACAACTTCACTAAGGATGTGTGGCCGACGCCGACGACCATCCATACCAACGCGACTTTCCGCGCCGAAGCACTCGCCGAGTACAAGGCCCACAACACTGGTCCTTTTACCTCGCCAACCATTTCTGGTGGCCTTTTGCTCCCTGCACGCAGCTTCACCGGGAGTCACTTTGCCAATCTCAGCCTCCAACTCGGTCTTCAGGCCACACACAAGTATTATCTGCCAGATGGTCTTGACCCTACCCTGATCGCCGGTTACATTCTCCAGCACAAGATTCTCCTGAAGTCTTTCCTCTCGGATAAGTCCGCCATCTTCGAGCATCCTTTCCAGGGCTCTCCTCGTGGAACGTCCATCCTTCTTAAGCCCTTCTCTCGCGGTTCCGTCAACATCAACCCCAAGGACCCCTTCGGGGACCCAATCTTTGACTACCGCCTGTTGTCCAATCCTATCGACCTCGAGATCCATGTTCGCATGCAGCAGTACATTCGCAACCACTTCGCCACCTCCAAGACTCTCGCCGCCCTCGGCCCTGTGGAGCTCGTCCCTGGCAAGGACCGCGCCTCTGACGCCGAGGTGAAGAAGTGGCTGGTGGATGAAGAGAACCTGAACGCTTCCAACGGGCACAGCTGCGGTACCGCCTCAATGATGCCCCGTCACCTCGGTGGCGTTGTCGACTTCAACCTCAAGGTCTACGGTACCAGTCACCTCAGCATCGCTGACACCAGCATCATTCCCCTGCTTGTTGGTGCTCACACTCAGAGCACTGCGTACATGATTGGCGAGAAGGCTGCTGATCTCATCAAGTCCAGGCACGGATAGAGGTATGGGTCTTGAAACAAGTTGGTGCATACGTGCATGGTCCGACGCTCTCCCCTGTGTGGCTTTTCTTCGGGACTAGGGAGTTGATTTGCTTCTGTCTTTGGGAGTCTATTATGCATGCTTGGCTGACGAACAGACAGATAAGTTCCCAGTCGTTCACCTTTTGTCCCCTTTCACATGGCTGCCATCAACCTCCCATTTTGCATCGTTGTATGACTTAACCAGATCCCCCTTCCTCTTCCCTACATCTCTTACCCTGGAGCTTTACGCCGTTATCAAAGCGTGTGAACTTTGGCGCATAGCTAGCAATTTCAACACTTCCAAGAGCTGATAGCGTTGTTGTACTCAGCATGGTCGACGGACAAGTCGAAATCGTAAGCAGTTTGGAACCCAGGGTCATGGCCACCAGCGTTGCACGCATGGTTCCTGTTGGTCTGGATGTTAGTACTCACGGGCTGATGACCCCTAGGAATGCGACTCGGGACTGGTTTGACGCACTTATAGAAGTGACACTTTGTACCCGTGTTAGTAGACAGGGAGGTGACCTGGTCTTCATAGGTCTTGTCGATCGAAGCCGAGAAGCTGGTGAAAGTGACTGCAAATATAAGCTTAGTTTGCTGTAGTCTGACGCTCAGGCAGGATACTCACCGCATTTGCCCACGGGGGCGCCAAACACAAGACAATTTCCCTTGAAGCCCTGCGCGTAGACGTGAGCCAGTGACAAACAACGTAAATCAGCCGGTCCGGGTCTTACAGCGTCAACACATTGAAGGACGAAGACATTCGTTGCGTCAGTATCAGCGTCGATCTCGGAGAGAACGTCCGCAGCCTGGAATGCATCCCAGGCGGGAGTGCCAATGACGGAGGGATCGTATTCAAGGCCAGCCCCGGTGTCACGCTGCGCAATAGGACTCATGACAGCAGCCGAGAGGACGGGGGTAGCAGTCGAAACCGCGACGAAGAAGGTGGTGAAGGCAGGAACCATTTTTGAAACTGCGATTGTCGTGATTGAGATAGTGAGGTAGTAGTGTGCTTTCCAACAATCAGGACATAACAGCGGACAGAACTGCATCTATTTATCCTTCTGATGACATTCCCAATGTAGGGCAACATGAGCACAGCTCGTCAGATGGTGGCGCCAGTCTGGACACATCGTCAACTCCGCAACCCATTCAAAGTTCAAAGTTTGTGCGGAATTCTCTCCATCACGCTGGATGGTCTGTTGTCCGAGGCCGCGACATTTCGACCACAGCTTTACACACAACAGGCAAGTCCTAATGATAAACTTTGTAGTTTCCACGGTTGCAGTGTAAATAGTTACGTAGCCGACGGCATGCGTGTTTTTACTCCAATTATATTTCGCAGAGGATCTTGTATATTGTAAGCTACTGCATCTTCGGGGCGGAGCTGTATGGCCAGACTTTGATGCATCACCAACGGAAGAAATGTAAGACGCCCGGAGGAAAATATGCTTCGAAATACGACGAGTCACACTCAATTGAACGGTAGACAGGTCTAGAAAGGCGACATCCACGTCTTGGCGAAGAGGGCCCCAGCGAGAATTCCCCCATGTGTGGAGCCAGAACCAGGGTCGTTTCTGTCGAGAGAAAAACAACATTGTGATAGTAAAGAGAACACTAAGGATTCCCTAAAGAAGTCATTCAATCGGGTGCTAGTAAATTAAAGTATAAGGCGTTCGGGGTTGAAATCGATCAGAGAAGGTCAGTACTTTCTTTCTGCGAGTCGCGATGTTTGGAATGGAAGTGGGGAAAGTAGGCAATGTCCGTCCAGGAGTCCACTGGCACCCGATGGTCATGTGGATGGTATTCGCCGAAGCAAAACCACCCTCACACCAAGACTTTCTTTCACTGGGGGGTGATGCCGTCTCAAAACCGTTGGAGCTAGACATAGTACGTCCGTCACTGCTCATCTGGTTAGCACTGAAATTGCGTTCAATTCAAAATTCAACATGATGATATTTCGTATGAGAGCTGCGAGAAAAGCTCGAGGCCGAGATCGTTTGCGGCGCGGGTTTGGCAACCCGTGTCGTGAAGATACGCTTCACGGGATCCGCGAGAATTTGGGATTCAATATTCTACAAAGAGCGAATGTGGCCCAGAGTGATTGATATGTCGAATAAGAACGACACATCAATCTTTTCTCACTCAACCAGTCTCCGGCGATGAAGGCTTGCCAGAGGCCTCGCACAATGAGGTCAACGATAGGGCTGGCTCATCTTATGTCAGCATAAATGGATCAATAAGGGTCGGATCGCGGGAGCCCCTGTCGCATTCAGCGACTGGGGTCTCGCATGGAGGTTCCGGAAGGAGTGAAAATAACTCGGGACGATATCACAGCTTATCGGTGGACATCCGAGACGGGTGACACGGGGGACCCGGGGAAGGTTGGTCGCGATGCGCTAATCTTGGAGCAAGATTTGGAGGTGCAGACGGGGGGCTTCTTGGCAGGCATTGGACGACGCCTCGGGGGGTTCTTGGGGTGTCTCATGATTGACAACGGGGATCGCTTGCTGACAGGTAGAGGTGGCGGAACGTTGCGACGGACGTTGGGATGACTGGGCGATGACAGGTAGAGTTCATCACGGCCGTTGAGGAGATGCGGAGGGGGAGCGAATACGCAGCAGCAATACGAGGACAGAGAGAGCATCATCAAGATTGCAAAAGAGGGCAGCCAATCCGGTGAGTTTGAATACAGATGAGCAGTCACACAACCTGGAAAATTAGGTGCACGGCGTCCGGTCTCCGGGCGGAATGCGAGAGGAAGGAGCAAAAAGTCAGCAATGGGGCCTGTTGGCTCCTTCATCCCGCCACTGGTCGCATTGTCTCAGGCGGAAGGGGCGTCGGTGACGTAGCGACCGGAGGTGCTCCTGGGAAAGTGCGTGGAACGGGCTTGCAGCTGGCGGGGACGGATTAGGTAATTGCCTCTTGCTAGCCAGTGCCGCAGCGGTCTCACCTTCCCGCCTGAATCTCTGTCTCTGGCGCAGAAACAGTGGGAAGGAAGGAAGGGGGGCCGAAAGCGAAAGGAAGGCGGTGACCACTTTCCCATTTGGAGAGAGGCACCGTTCCACAATGTCACCGTCACCGGCCGTCCGTCCACTGACTGTCTGACTGCAGTGCGCCTGCCAAATCAAAGGCGAAAAAAAAGGAAGAACGAGACACAGCAGTTGGCAGGAACCCCTCTCCGGTCGACGGGTCGCTGCTTCCTGCTTCCCCTCCAAAATGCCCGCTCGTCCCCTGCCATTTTTCCAGAAATCCTGCCCATGACCCTTTTTTTCCACATGCACCGGATCCACTTCTCGTCCTGGTCTTTCCGATTCCCGACTGCTGTCTCCTGTTCCTGTTCCCGCAGCCTGCAACGTCGTCGTCGGCTCATGGAAGGCCCCGGACAATTTGCATCGTCGCCTCGCTAGTTCTTCGCCCGACGAATCATCGCGACCGGAACAGAATTGAAGGCTCCAGCCCGTCTGCCACCGAATTCCTGCATCGAACATCGAACATTCGATACCCACGGTTACTGCTGCGTAGACACGACCTGCTTGTTCCCGGTCACCGACAGCGACACTGGACAATATTGCATAGTATCCGTACACCGACAGTAACGCCCACCTTTTGAGCCCTGACCGTGACAGTGAGACAGACGACAGCGACTCACCTTGCTTCAGAGTCGGTGGCTGCATGCACCGCGACCCGACGGTGGAATTAAGGAATTCGCACCCCCGTCATGGTGATGCCACATGTCGCTACGGATCCATGTCTTTTCTCCCTCCCATCGCCTGAACGAGACCCCCGACGCGCTGATCTGAGCTGAGACCAACCAGCCCAGCCGCGACCGTACGACGTATTTGGCACTCTGACAATTGCTACGCTACTGGACCGCCATCTGCAACTGCTGCCCTGCACACATACCCAACGCTACCCTGCAAACCAACCACAAACACCACACCACCAACGACTAACGCAACAACGCCTCCCAGACCGACAGACACTGCGATTATTCCTGCGCATTCACCTTGCAATAAGGCTTCATTGATACTCAACCTTGACCCGTTCGCCGACCGCCTTCACCGACTCTTTTTTTTTTTTTTCCGGTTCTTCGTTCTCCCGATCGTACCCGAAGCCCCAGATCTCGTCACTCGATAACCCGCCTCCAATCTTCAACTCGCCGACAGAAGGCAAACTTACCACAAACCTCATTCGAAAGCGCCCGCTGCACGACGACAGTCTTATCTGCCGTCGACGTTCCGAGCCGATCTTTCAAACCCGCCGCCGAAACGGCCAGCCTTCGTCACTTTCTTGCCCGACTGTCGCTCCAGCATGCTGCCATGGACCCTCCCGACCCCCTGCCGCTCCGTATAACGAGGAGCGCCTCCTCGTCCTCGTCCCTCCATTTCAAGCCACGCGACCGCAAACTTCACCTTTTGGTCGCCGCCACCGGCCCCCGCGACATATCATGGGCTCAAGCCCTCGTCGTGCGGCTCTCCAAGAGCTCCGCCATCGAGATGCGCGCCATCGTCGACGATACCGTCCCCCGATTGAGCCAGACCGTCATTACCATGCAGAACCGATCCATGTGTCCTCCCCTGCCTCCAGTGCGCGCCGCCGACACCGACGCCGACGATATAGAGTTCTACCGCCAGCAAGCCTTCGAACTGGTCGAGTGGGCCGATCTCATGGTTTTGGCCCCGATCGACGCGGATAACATTTCCAAGATGATGGCGGGTATTGCCGATACGTTCCTTCTCGAGGTACTGAGGGGGTGGGATACTGCCAAGAAGATCCTCCTGGTACCCGGCATGAGCACACATATGTGGGAGAACCCCGTCACAAAACGGCAGCTCAACAAGATCAACAGCAAGTGGACTTGGATACGCGCCATGACCCCGATTCTGTGGCACTACGACGGAACACCGAAGAACCCGAAGCGGATTGTCAACTGGAATGGATTCAACGATGTGTTGGGCATCATCAAGAACCAGGCCGACCTCCTCGGCCTCGGCCGGGACGTCGACGTTGTCACTCACCTTGGTTACCTGGCGACTGGGGATCCGCGGGTCTACTCTAACTTGCCTCCCGAAATTTGGACCATCATTCTGGACTATGCTGGCGATTGGGAACTCGCGCAGGCCCTGGGAATCTTTACGAACATACCAATGCCGCATCCTTGGACATTGCAGCCGAAAGATTCGCGAGATCCGATCAAGGTCTACGAGCACGAGCTAGAATGGCTTGTCCTCACCTGCGACACGACCGCCATCTGCAAGAAGCTCCTCCAATCGCCCCCTACACTGCACGACTTGCCCGCCCTTGTGGTCGGGCTTCTTATCAAGTTTTCACTCATCGACGTGCTCAAATGGATGGAGGCGAATCGCCCCGACCTCTTCAAGCACGCTTTCGATGGCAAAGTTCTCCCGACCAAGGCCTCGGCGTATTTTGGTCGCCCCGATGTCTTGGATTATTGGAAGGAGAGCAAATATTTTAGGGGCAAGCACCAACAGTCATATGACGCCGAGGCTGTCGACGGTGCTTCCAAGATGGGTTTTATCCAAGTACTCGACTGGTGGTGGCGGCATTCCGGTTTGCCTCTGCGTTTCACCGAGGCTGCCCTGGAGCAAGCCAGCGGAAAGGGACATCTACTGGTCCTTGAATGGTGGAGGGATGCTGCGGCGCAGGATGAAAGAATCGTGCTGCGTCCCGGCAAAGCTCTGCTGTGGGCTGCTCAGCATGGCCAGGTTGATGTTATTAAATGGTGGATGGCTTCTGGCATTCCCATCGCCCACGGTGACGGTGTAGCTAAGATTGCCTCGCGGTGGGGCCAGGTCGGCGTCCTCGAGCTTTGGCGCAAGCTCAAGGGAGACGACAAGCTCACATTCGACGGCGAGGTTCTCGTCCAGCCGACGATTCACCAGCACATCGGCGTGCTGGAGTGGTGGCGCAAGTTTGCCTACGGCGAACTGGACGGTATGGAAGGAAGGAAACAGCGCGTCGAGTACCGAACGTGCGACATCGAGGAAGCTTTGGAGGACAGCATCGGCGACCAGGAGCCGGTGCGCAAGTGGTGGGCCAGCAACGGGCTCAACCTCGGGCTCCGCAATGTTGAATGGATGCGGGCCAGGTGTTTGTAAGACTATTCTCTGTTTTCGGGACACATTCACAGGCGCAGGCGGCATTGCTTTTGGTAGCACTGACACGGCGCCCTTGCATTGAAACCGGCACACAAAAAAGTTTGGCGTTCCGGATCAAAGGCTGGAAATCTGGCGTTGGCAGCATGCGTGATGAACGTGAGGGTATTACATTCTTATTATAGATTGATTGGTCTTTGGTCGAATCATGACATCTCGTTACACATCCCCAGAAGTGAAGTCCTTTCCTACCATTCTCAGATAAGCAAGGGCGCAGCAGCCAACAGTCCAGCAATCAAGACGGCGCTGTCGACACCCATCGCAGCCGCGCCGGCTGTGCTGCCGCCTCCGGTTGTTGCTGCCGTCGGCGCAGCGTTCGTAAGTGTCGCCCTGGTGCTGGTGCTGGCGCTGGTGCCGCTGGCAAGAGCCCGCGTAGAGGTTGTGCTGGTGCTGGTATCATCATCACCACCGCCCAACACCGTAGTACTCGGGGAATCGTCAAAGGTAGTCGTAGCAGAGCGCAGCCGCGTCGTTGCAATCAACGCCGTCGAAGTAGTACTATCATCCCCTCCACCGCCGCCGCCGCCTCCACCTCCACCCGGACCGTTGCACTTCTTGTTACCCGCGCAGGTCTGCCCCGAGAAGCAGTAGTATGTATTGCAGCACGTCTGGCCGGCGGGCATACATCCCGCTCCGCATACCGTCTGTCCCGTCGCACACTGGCTCCCACCTCCAGATCCTTTGTTGCACTTCTTATCACCGGCGCAGGTCTCCCCGGCATCGCAGAAGTAGGTGCTACAACACACCTGTCCCACCGGCATGCATCCCGTCCCGCACGCCGTCTGCCCGCTCGCACACTGCCCCCCACCACCACCTCCCCCACTTCCATTCGAACAGAACCCGTCGGATGTACACGTCTCCCCGGCATCACAATACCCGCCATCAGAGCAGCACACCGTGCCGGAGGGGATACAGAAGCCGTTGCAGAGGACTTTACCCGACGAACACCCGGACGGGGCGCCGGAGCAGGTCTTGCCGATGGGGCAGCAGCCGCCGGAGACGCAGACTTTCGTGGCCTCGCAGTAGCCGCCGCTGCCGGTGTTGCAGCAGGTGCCGAGGGTGGGGATGCATTTGCCGTCGCAGGGTTTGTAGCCGATGTCGCAGGTGGAGGCGACGGCGCCGAGGGAGATGGCGGAGGAGCCGAGGCCGCCTGGGAGGAGGAAGGGGTTGGACGCGGAGGAGGAGGAGGAGGAGGATTGGGAGCCGAGGTAGGGGGAGGAGGAGTCGGCGAGGGCGAGGGCGAGGCCCGTTGATAGGATGAGGGAGTTGAGGAGCATGATGGTGGTGTTGGTGAGGAGGCCTTGGGAGGGGAGTCATGGGGAAGGGGAGGAGGTATATATATCTGATGGTGAAAGAGAGCCAAGTATCGGACTTACAACGATGTTGAACAGGAAGCTTTGACAAGAATGATACCCCTGGGCCCCTTGCTTGGGAAATCAGCCTACATGGGCTGGGGGAGGTTGACGGGAGATTTCTGTGTGACCCCGGACGACGCTAGGAGACGCCATGAGGCGCGTTGATAGATGAGCTGGCTTCCTTTCGCGTTCACGGGTGCGATGGTAGGCAAGGAGTCAGGCTGCTAGGGGTGACGGGTGGGCTGAGGGCTAGGGACGCAGGGTTGTTTGCCACATTGTAGCTTGTGGTGTTCCCTTCTTTCAGTGAGGTGGTCTATCGGGGGAGCAGTCTCTGTGAGTATGACTGCGGCATGGGACACCGATTCAATGTCCGCCGTGAATGTAAGCACCGCATATCTCGACGCTTCTTTCCTACCTTCAACTCACCAAACATCACAGCGTTGCAATTCGTCGAGGCAGAAACATCCAAAGCTGAAGCCAAGAAAGCCCCGCCAAGAAACGACAAGCAGTCCACCCCGGCAACAGACTTCAGCTCACTCAACACGTTACAAGCAGGCTGTTCCTCCCCTCTACCAAGCCGGGCGATTTAAGCGACCGACAGCCTTCAATTCGTTATGCTTATCTTGGCCCGGACGAACCTTAGCCCCGAATGCTTATTTTGCATTCGTTTTCACGCAGGTGGTGAAGAGAAGCGTTTTTTGGAGAGGGGAAGTGATGGACGCCCCTAACGGCGACGGCGCGTGCGGCTGAGGGTTGCGGACGAATTGGACGGCGGGAAAGAGATGAGAGGCGCTTGTTAGCGGCGTTTGATGGGCGATTGGACCCTTGTCAACATCGCGGGGTGAGGGGAGCATTGCGGCTGAGCTGGTGTTTAAGTCGGTGATTAGACGAGGTTAGCTGGGAGAAGGGTTAAGCTTGATTTGACGAGAAAATGATCGACGGGATGTGTGGTGAGGGTTTATCGAGACGAGGGTGGGAGGGTATGTGTTGGCACGGCTGGGACTGGGAGTTGGTAAGGCGGGATTGAGTCATGCCGTCCAGATTGAATTTTGATAGACGGTGACGGGTGACTGGGCGTTTTCGTGGTGGTGTAAGGCTGATTTTGTGTTGTGGGATAGGGCGTGCTGTGTGAGATCTCCAGAGTGGATGGGAGACACGAGGAAGGTTGCTTGCGCAGGGGTTGAGATGGGCGTGATGCCTTACACAGTGGCGTCTTTGGGTTGAGTCGCTCAAATTTGAGGTCAGAGCAGGAAGAGCCGTGTCTTTGCAGTCTGCGGTGCGAGGTATTCCGGGGAAGCACAAGGCAGGGGCCGGTGTAAGACGGCGTCCCACTTTTCACTCCGGCCGGCTCCCAATTGCGAGCCCTCTCAGCAGCGCGCCGTTGCGGTGTCTCACCCCGGCCCCACAACACAAATTTTCCAAAAGCAGAATCTGGCATGTCCTTTCAGAGAGGGAAAATCATGGATCAGAACAAAAACAAACACAACGCCTCGAGACGGGAAGCGCAAAAAGGAAATCGACGTTGGCCTGATTCGAACAGACGCTCCCGAAGGAACAAGATTTCTAGTCTTGCGCATTAGACCACTCTGCCACAACGCCTCATTCTAATGAGCCCGCTTTGGGGCGGGGATGCTGAGGACGGCGGTGTGCTAGACCATGTTCTGTGAGCCTGGACCCTCCAAGATGCGGAGCCCATTTCTAGCGCCGACAAGCGGAAGAACAGGCATACTCATCGTGCTGATGCATGGGATTCATCAAACCTCCGTGCTGCATATTTCATTGCCTCAGAAACCGTACTTCATAAAGGTTTTGCTGTTTGGGTGGATACTGATGATAGGACGATACGAACAACAACCCTCTTAGAGGTAGGTAGTGGTACGCCCGGATAGCACACCTTTTTTCATAAAAACTGTGGAATATAACCGTAAAGCGGTGAGTAGCATTTATTAATCGAGACATTAACCAAGGGGAACAGCGGAAGATCTGTTTTCACCACGAACTAAGTCACTCCCTTGGCGTCAACACCCAAGCATTCACTCCGAGGGGCACTTGAGGGTTTGCTCGTTGATGGTAAGAAGGGTGGCTAATGGTTCAGTCTACTTAAGGGGGCACTGCTTCTCACTGGTCATCACTCTTGTTGAGACAGGCAAGTTCTGGGATGTCGTCTCATCAGACGGAACGCTCTAATCCGTTCTGCGTATAAACGTCCACATAGAAACTCGTACCAGCCCCATATGACCTTTGGCAATCCCCTCAGCGTGGCATGTCCCATGGAAATGTTACCCGAAATCCACCTAGACACACCGATCGTCTGAGAAGTGTGAACCCAAGCTTCTGTTTACACATGAAAACCAATCGCTCCCATATTTCCGATTGTGAAGCTGTACTAGTTCTATCTAGGTGTCACTCTGTGTGATCTAATTTGTTTTTAGGTGCGGGCAACGATACCTAAAGTAGTCTCAACCTGGTCGAGGCCGCATACAATGTGTGAGAAATTGTAGCAGATGGCACACCATCGTTCTGACCTTTGATGAAACCATTTCACGTGAAGGGACTGATCACTAATTTCCCAGAATCTACCCCTTCAACCTGCCAGAGTCGTTTTCCCATGGTCTTGCGTTAGGTTGTCTTTGAACATGCCTCCTCCGACTTGCAAAGAGGCCTCACCGTATTATCAATCACACACGTAGGTCACGCTCCACAAACATCGCTACCAGCGTGCCTCACAACCGAATACAACCCCCAAATGCTTGGCCAGGCCAAATACACCCAGGAACGAATCCGAAATACCCGAGTCGTCCGCGCCAAGATCGACAGAACGTCCAATCCCAGAGACGACGGGCAAGAACAGTCGATTGGTGGCCCTCTCACCCCTGAGCCGATCAGACGAACGGGGCAACCTCAGCCTGCGCGAGGGGAACTCCAGCCGACAGGGCACCTAACCACGAACCCCCTGTTCCTCCAAACAGCGCTGGCAGCACCCAACGATAGCGGTTGAGATGACATGAGACCCGACCCCATTGGACAGCCCTAATCGTCGCGACCCTCATTTCAAACGCGGCTGCTTTTATTTTTATCTTTATTCTTATTCCTGTCGAGCGTTCTTTTTCAATCCCGTTCCATCTCCGAAGGTGGCCGGACGGTCGCTGGCGGAACGCTATTCTTAGGCTCGGAGATCTTTGAATAGTTTATTCCTCCGCTGGCGGGGGTGTTGGTGGAACTTGACCGAGTTTCTGCGACCTGAACGGGTAAGAGGGCACGCGAGCACTTTGCAGCTGTTTGAACTGCACCGCTGCCTCCAGGATGCATCATAGGTGACGATGTTGAACAATATGCTCTCTGAGCACGGTTGATGTTGTGAAGTTGCATCTACCGTTGCCAAGACTCAACGTCAAAAACTCACAAGTCGACACGATCTCGAAAGCTTGGCGCAACTATTGGACTCCAAGCCTCTAAGCCTGGGCAGTTCCAGTCGACGTTCTTGACGATCTTGGCGGGGGCTTCACGTGGAAATCTCAAAATGGGGGCCATAACTCCCTCAACTATGATGCAACTCAAGAAACCCTAGCTTTCACAAGTTATTGCATCTCTTGCCGACGCGGGTGGAAGTTCTTTTGAAACCCCACCTAGTCTCGACTACCCGCGGAGTCTCACAACTCAACCTCCGGAGCAGCTCTGAAGAGGACCACAACGAATAGCCTGCATCCGCATTTCCAACAGATAATCTGATCCATCATCTTCCGCCTCGTGTTGAAGCTATTCGCGATTTTTCACGTCATGAAACAGCAAGGGGTTCAGGGCCGACCCCGTCCAATTGGCTGCGCACCGCCGTTGATGCGCGACCAGCCCCCACCCCAGGCAATTCGAAACGACTCAGCTGTCAGACACCTTGACATGAAGTGTGTCGCCAATACCTGCCGCACCACCTTCTCTCTTTGGTCCGTTTATTAATAGCAGCCGAGAAAATCCCCCGGATTTCCTCGCCAAAGTTAGCCAACTTCCCACCAAACGGGGGCCGGTTGCAGTTTTCATTATCTGATGGCTGTTTGGGTAGCTGCTAATCTAAGCCCAAACATGGCCTCACCACGCCGGTCATTGGGCGGGAATGAGACGAAGCTGTCACATCGCGATGGCTTCTTGGCGGAAATTGAGATGAGGGGTAGATAGACCTTATAGACTTCGAGTTGATAAATAGTGATGGAGATCTCGCGGTCTTTGGTTTCGTCTAGAGTCTACAGCCCTCCAGCGCCTTCGTTCTCGCATCGTTAGATTCGTTTCGTTCCAGCGCGGGCCGCCGAGTTCTCAATTGTAATCACTCAATTCTAGACAAAGGCTCTATCACATAACCCCACTTGAGTCACTATGGCATCACAAACACGCCCCCTCCGATCTCGCCTCCTCTCTTCAAAACTCTTCATCTTCGCCCTCTTCTTCTTCTCCATCATCACAATCACCTTGGCAGGCGACGATGCCACTTCAACCCCCGCTCAGCAGAGCGCTCCGTTCGTGGACCAGGCCACCGGCCTGAACATGGAGCGCTTCTTCGGTGCCCGAACATCATTCGCCTTCGCCATGGCTCTCCCGGAGCAGAACGGGAGCGCCGGAGCCGGGTCCTTCATCGGGCAACTCTCCTTCCCTCTCGTCAACGGCGCCGGGTGGGGCGCCATGGGCTTGACCGGCGAAATGGAGGGCAACTTCATCCTAGCCGCATGGCCCGATGGTGCCGGGGGCGTGATGGCTTCTTTCCGACAGGCAACCGACGAAGATAACCCGCCCGAAGTCAAGGGCAACTTTGCCGTTCGACCCATTGCCGAAGGCGTCTCCGTCAACGCCACATCTCTCACGTACACCTTCCTCTGCGAAAACTGCCTCGATACAACATTGGGACTGGGACCGGAGGCCACAAATGCGAACGCGGTCATGGGATGGGCGCTGTCTGAGAAGGCAGTGAGGAACCCGAGCGATTCCGGGGCGAATCTTGGATTTCACGAGCGTGGGTTTGGACCCTTTACTGCGAGGTTGGGGAATGCGAGGACGGCGCAGTTTGCGGCGGTGGCTGCGACTGCTGGGCAACCGGTAGCAGGCTCGGCCAAGGCGGTCGCTGCAACGCCGAATGCTTTCAAGGATGGTGGTGATGACGACGAGGATGATAAGAAGAAGGGTGGTAGTGGTGGTGGTGGAAAGAAGGATGATGACGACGATGATGATTGAAAGTCTAGCATATGTAAATTCGATAGACAAGCCAACATCATGATACCTCCATGGCTGTAACATAAACTTGCGTGAACACGGGAATGAGGCTTGGCATACACGACGTGATTATGGGTAGACGGTTGAGCGATGTGGCAGCCATCATGCTGCCATGGACCAACCGAGAATTCGTTCCTGGCACCATGCAAGGCTCGGACAGACGAAGTTGGCTTTGGTAAGACAGAGCGACGCTAATACTCAATATTTTCACTAAAAAGGCAGGCCAAGATCAGATCGCACATCTTTCTCACATTAAGACCATGATTTGGGAGAAGGCTGGCCAATGAACGACCCAGAAATGAACAAAATGTGACGCATCAGTCAGTGAGATCCGGGGCCTGCTGTAATGTCCCCCTCTTGGCGGTTCTGGGCGTACTATTCGTCATGTCATTTCTAAAAGGGCTGCATGGATTGGAAGTGACTGAGAGGGTCCGCGTTCGTATCTTGCACGCCCGTAGCCTGATGCTCTTTATCTAAGAGACTGCCGCAACCCAGCTGGTTGGGGTTGAATTATTTCACCTTCCGTCACCTTTTCCACTTGCAGCCATGTCCATGAATGGTTCTTCAAATTCCGGGGTCAATTCTGAGAGGAACAGTCACCCAAGAATCGAACCGTCGGGGCTGTTACATGTTCAAACTGTCTACGATGATGCCGGAAGAGACGATGGCCACATAACATCTCCTATATTTGAAGAAATAATAAATTGGAGGGTTAGTAACTCAGACATTGGTCAAGAAAGTCTACACGTACTAATAGTGCCACAGAAAGGGAATGTCCCTGATGAAGCGCAGCACGAATATGAAGAGACGCCCTTGCACAGACTGATCAACACGGCAGCTGATGACAAGTCCGCCTTGCGGGATCTCGAAGAAAACTTGGAAGAATGGAAGCCTTTGATCAACATTCGCTGCTCGGATACCAAGGAAACTGCTCTTCTACTCGCAATTTGGAAGGGGTTTGAAGGCGTGGCGGCTAGGCTTCTCCAAGCAGGAGCCGACCCTGAGCTCGAGAATGACTCCGGGTGGTTGCCTTTGCAAGCAGCCTGTGATGTTGGCAAAGACACGATGATTGAGGCATTGTTGAGCGCCGGAGCTAATCCTGTCAAGAGAGGTCACGATGCACAATATCCCCTTGATGGAGCTGTCAAATGGCCCTTGAAACCCCAGTTGTTGAGAGAGCTCGTTACGCCACATCAGCATTCCATCAACGAGATCTACAAGGAGTCTGAACGGCCGCCGCTTAATAAGGCTGTGTATCATGGCACTGAAGGTGCCATTGATATTCTTCTAGAGGTCGGTGCAAGCCTTAGTCTGGTGGACTTCGAGGAATGGACACCTTTGACGACAGCAATTCGACAGAACCAACCCAAAATCGTGGCAAAGCTTTTCCGCCACTTAGCAGGACAACCCCCAAAGGATATCCAATCAGCTATTGACACGCCAGATTCGGATGGAATTACACCCATCATGCGCCTCTGTGGTGGACGTCTGCTCGATGACACGTCCAACGACTCGTTAACGACTCCGGATATTACCAAAGAGCTGCTGAAGCTTGGTCCGGATGTCAGCGCGATTGACTTCGAAGAGAATACAGTATTACATTACGCAATAAATCCTAAAGTGCCACGGGACGAGAACCTCGTCAAAGCCCTGATTCAATTGATGCAACTGGAAAGGATTCTACAATCAAACATTCGTGGCGAGACAGCGTTCGATTCATGCTTTGACAAGGAGAATGACTGTCCATTTTCTGAGAGCCAAGGCTTGGTACGATTCCTCGTCGAACTCTTTGCTAGAGACCGAATACGCCAACAGGCCGACGAGCCACTTTGTTGGACTGTGTACCGCCTGGAGCGACACTCCACTGCTTTGGAGCTTTTCACCCAGTTGAAACAAGCAGGGAAGATACGAGGGAATTTTGATCCCCACAGATGCCCATTGGTTGAATGGGCAATTCATGCTCGTCTCCCCCGAGTGCTGCTGACCTATCTTAGAGTAGTAGGATTGAACAAAAAAGGCGATAACGACAGCGTCGTCGACCAGGACAGAGAACGGGGGTTAAATTTGATTCGAAGGTTAAGAGCAGAGCCTCAAGCTTCACTTCCTCGGCCGAGTGAGCCCGACCGACAAAGAGGGCCGGCGGAGCAGAAATCATCTGACCAAAACAGAGATGAAGATCGAGACCTGAAAGACCTAAAAGACTTGGAGGACATCTTGGACTACCTTTATCCGGAAAAGGCCGAGAGAAGAATCAACCCGTGGGACCTATCAGAGCAAACTGAGCCAATGAAGGAGGCCTCCCAACGCTTCCAGGCCGCTATCATTCAAAACAACTTCTTCAAGTTCCGAAATGTGCAGGAGATATTGTACGATTCAGATGAGAGGGAAAATGTTCGACAGACTGTTGAGAGACTCCAGAGGTTCGAGTACAACCCCAATACGCACAAGCAACTATCATCTCACGGCCCTGGCGTCAACTTCAGAGTTGGCCCGAATTTTACGTGGATACATTTACCGGCGAGCAACGTAAGCTACTCTTAGTATGTGAGCACAAGCTGCCAGGAGAATGTTAAAATCAGCTAGATTACATGGATGGAGGTGAGAGCTTCTGACACAACCCCAAATTGGCACTGCAGTCTACAACGCTTTTGTTGCCGGATTACTGAGACTTTGAATACAGGATGCCGTGAAGAAGATCCTTAAGAAGAAGGACTGCAAAGATGAAACCGAGAAGGTTGCATCATTTTTGCGTAGCAGCTGGATCGAGATTCCAGACAGAACCTCAATGTCACGCTTCATGAGGCCCCGTTATGTCGTCAAAGACAAAGGTTCTTCTACCAATTCGAAAGTTCGCTTTATCGTAAAAGATATCGGAGATGAAGAAACAGGCCGGTCTAGGTCCCAAGCGAATGAAGAATACCAATATGATACAGGGTTGTTCTCGCCAGTGAATGACAGAAACATGGCGAGCTTAGCCAGAGGTTCGGGTGGTGAGGTGTCAAAAGGAGAAGTGGAGCTCCCTCGAGTATCGTTCATCGCCCCTCCTTCTGAGAGCATGATGATCGACCACCAAACCGACGAGAAGAATGATGAAAGCATCAGTGCTTCGGCCATCTACGTAGGTACGCATTTAATGCAAAAGTATATTACTAATTCTCATGTGTTCCTAGATGCCCTACCTGTACTTTTCAACGTATCACAAAGGTGAAAGTGACCGAGACTCTGGGCCGAAAATTGGGACGAAGTCTCCGGAGGAAAGGTTGGTTCTTGACGAGATCGACCTACGACAGAGCCTCTTCGCAGCGTACAAGGACTCAGTCATCCATCAACCAGCAACTCTAGATGAGTTTTACTATCACTTTGCGTCGGATAATGACTCGCGCAGAGACAGAGACTTTCGGAACAAAGATCAGGTCATCACCAAATACTTGAAACCAGGAGGCAAGCAAGAGCTCAACTACTGGCCCGTCCTGCGTGTAAGTCAAGTTTGGATATGGATCATCGACGAGAGTATGTACCGTATGAGTCCAAATGACTCTGGTCCAACTACTGACGTAAGCTTACCTCAGAATGGATTATAACCTCCACATCCTCCGCTAGGAATGATGTCCATGACAACCTTTTCACCAATATACTCGAGCATCTTCAAAAACAAGTGAAGAATGGAAGCCGTCGGGTTGGACCTTCATCGGCTACGGAAATGAGCAAGGTTATCGTGAATTATTGTATCGGGGCTTATGAAAGGAAGAGAAAGCGTAAGGTCACGACTGATGGTTCTACCAGCGCTCAAGCAAATGCTCAGAAAAACGGGTTACCCAAGGAAGAACGATCCATCCGACAGATATTCTCCGAATCAATCAACGAAATTGTGAGCAACATAGACCAGTAAGGTTCAAGTAGTATGGAATTCTGACGAAATTTGCAGGGAAGAAAAGAGTCAAGCCTTTCCAAACAGGCATATGGTCACCACCACTTGTCCAGCAACGGACAAGCTAGCAAGAACAAGGGCCAATCCACGGAACAGACAATGGGTCATCTCAGCTCTACCCTTGGGAAGGTGGCACGTCAGTTGTGCGACATTAAGGACATCAGGGATGAGCTTAACATCCTGAAAACCGTGGCTACGTTCCAACGTAAAGTCCAGTATCAAATGGCGGGGCCTTGTGCGAACGGGGATTTTGAGACCGATTACATTCTCGGTGATATCAGAGAGATGGACAGATTCGCGGAGCAGACCCAAGAGGCGGTGAGTAACGTTTAACAACCCTCAAAGGTCACAATTGACAAGTGACGCGTAGGTCAAAACTACTCTGACGCTTGTGGAGAGTGACATAGCCAACCTCCAAGGAATGGAAGCTGTGAAACAGGGCAAGATTGTCTTGATATTTACTCTTGTCACAGTGTGGTTTGTGAGTCGTTCTACGACGCAAAACATTCATGAGACAGTCTCCCACTAACGTATTCGTCTCATAGCTGCCTCTCTCCTTTCTCACGTCACTCTTCGCGCTTGATGTAGCATCTTTCCTCACGGCTCCTGCCTGGTCGCTGTATGTCATCTGTAAGTGATCTCTTATCGCTCTATTCTGGTGCCCAAGCCACGTTGCTGAGAAAACGACAGTCGTTGTGCCACTGTTGTTTCTATTGGTAGCCATAGCCTACGTTTGGAAGCTGGAGATCGTCCAATACTACTCAAAGATGCAGCGCAACGCCGCTAAAGAGTCCCAGCCAACGAAAATAACGAGGGCCAAGTCAAGTGCGCTGTCCTGTCCGCCATTGGGGGGCTTGAGAAGACGAGGGAGAGCTGATGAGGAACATGGAGTGAGCTCGAATAGTGACTTGGGAAAGTGATGGCTGGGTGCCTTTGATGAGCTGGGCTTTTACTTTTACAGGCTGCCATGGGCGCTGGTGCCAACTTATGCAGCAGCGCGAAACACCATGGCTAGCACTTAAACTAGGTTTCTTTTTCGTTCTTTCTTGCTTCTCAGTAGCAGTATACTAGGTTTCCTATGTAATTGATTAACATTTCAATCCTCCTGAACCGTTGACTTCACTAAAACTAAGCGGCTTCTTTGAACCCTTGGATACAGATCGATATGATCATTCTTCGTTCTCAGCAGGCTGGGCTGGACTACGCGAGAATGTATTTGAGGTGGTCAACTTGAATCCATAGAAGTACATGGTCCCTTTCTTCCTTCATCCTGCAGCCTCCGCAGCAGCTCGACAAGCACATATATCTCCGCAGAACCTCTCCTCCACATTGATGCTGGGGTGAATCTGAGTGTTCCTCCTGGCAGGATATATCTCAGCCCGAGCCTTCTTCTCAGCCTCCCAATGCTTGTCAAGGTCCTTCTTCAGTAGACGCTTGAAGGCCATGGTGCCAGACTCGCGCTTCGAGTGCAGGGGACCGTTGACAAACACGTTGGTGACCAGATTCTTCTGGACACCGTTCATGAGATGGAAGTCCTCAATTTCGATACCCTCGAAGAACTCTCCGGCGCGGTCGAAATGATCTCGCGGCGAGTTCTTGTTCCGATACACCTCGTACTCTGTGGTGACGGTGGTGGGTGTCTTGGGAACGACGCGCATGAGGAACCAGTACGGCGTTGACAGGTTCAGAGATGTGTTGGGGTAGTTGAACGTGAAGGCCCCGTTGCCGAAGAACTGAACGTCATCAGGCTTGATGTCATCCCTGTTAGGCGGGAAATGTTCCATTCGCCCCTTGTTGGGTCCCTTCATCTCCACTGAGTAGCGATCGAGATTGGTGATTTTGGTGATGCCAGGATGGGATGCTTGACAGTGATAGCACTACGCGTATGTGTCAGTATGGAAGATTTGTTTGACGTGTCGGACCACTTGAGAGCATGCACAGCTGTGTTCGCTCACCTCGTTGTAGTTCTCGCCCACCAATTTCCAGTTGTAGTCGCCATTGGTGGTCCAAGTGCGCTCGTAAACATAGTCGTCGAGGTTGAAATCTTGGAAACGTTCCTGCTCGTCGGTACCCTCGTTGAGATCTTTCCATGGGATGGGGTTGTCCGACGCATCAAAGTTGACCCAGATGAGACCCAGCTTGTCAATGTGAGTGTGGATTGAGAAGAGGTTGTAATCTTCCTTGCGAAAGTCATCAACCTCGTCGAACTTGGGAGCCTTTGCAAGCTTTCCAGAAAGACCGTAGGACCAGCCTGCGAACCCACGATTAGATGGTTTATCCAGAAGGAGTCTTGTGGAGAAACTCACCATGGTAGCAGCAGCTGAGAATGAGCTTCTTGCCCTCGCGGCCGTCCTTGTCCACGAGGATGGGGTAGGCACGGTGACGACAGACATTGTGGAATGCGTGAATCTCTCCCTGTCTGTCTTTGATGAGGAAGAAGTCGAAGCCAGCCATCTCAAAGCGAAGAAAGCTTCCTGCCTCTGGTAGGCGAGAGCGATGGGTCGTCATCAGCCAGTGCTTGGAGAATACGGCGCGCTTCTCGAAGTCGAAGAAGGCGGGCTCGCGATACCAGGAGGCTGGCATATTGCCCTCGGGGATCTTGAGAGGTACGGACATTGTGGATAGCGGATGAGATGGAACAAGGTTTAAACAGGAGTGAGGTTGGAATGATTCACGAGGTCAAATGTTTTGTTCGTGTGTTGTTGTGTAAGGAGAGGAACAGAGTTGCTAGGGATGCGAAGCACGGATGGATAGACCAGACCATTTTAATAATTCATGAAGCTTCATTCATCGAACTCATCCGAACGCTGAATTACCGCCCCGAGACACCTCTGATATTCACTCTAGGTACGGTAGAAGCGCTGACAACCTTTGAATCACAGGATGAGGGGTAGCGGAAGCTAGGATGAAATTGGGCAATAAAGCTCAACCAAGACAGCTCCCCATGCAAGGTATTTGAGGATACATGAAGCCAGAACATGAACGTATCACCATAATAAAGGTCGTCGCATTGGTTCAACTGACTGCGCAAAAATGTCGGCCATGTTTTCAGCTTCAACCACACAAAGACCTACGTTGAGGAAGAAGTATGGTAGCGTTACCGACCAGCCGCCTTGCTGTAGTAATGGCACGGATGTGGGTGTGCAGCTTCGCTGTTTAGAAACACGCCCTCGGTCTCCGGCTTCCTTCCTAATACAACATTTTGCTCAGAAACATGGGATTCCAGACTTTTTTATCTCTGGATGGTCTCCCTACAGTTTCTCAAAGCGTGCTAGACCGTCGACATGGCTGATAATTGCAACTTGGCCATTGGCTACTGCAGTTTTACTCGTTCCCCGCCAGTCCGACCCCGCATTCGGCGCCACGACCCCTCTGGGATTGCCCTTCTTAGCAATGAACGTAGGTGTATCTGCTATGTAACACCAATTTTATCTCTTCAGTCATTAATCAAATAGCATGAACCTTCAGACAGACTGGAGTTATGGTGGAGTTATGGTCATTAAGCGGACGGGAGGCGATAGAGAAGATGTGCTGGAACAAGCCCCCCTGCGCGAGTTAGTTAGCTTCATGGCTTAAATCTGCCAGCTAAGACAGACAGATTCCCCAGATTCAACTGGTGTGAACGTGAACCTTTGTTATCCATGTCTCTCCACGTAATGAGATCACCAGCGGGTACCCAAAGACTGATGGAGTTCACTACCAGACCTTCATTTCTTTTCATCTTTATCTTAGAGGAGAACCAGAATGGGCTTGAGTACAATAATCGGATAGACCAGACGCAGCCTCTTTTTGTAACATGTGTCCCCAACGACACCATAGTTTATCAATAATCAAGACTGACACCACCGAATCCTCCATTCACCTACTGTGCAAGTCGGTGAATGCAGTGAAAAGTGGAATTGGCTCTGGTCTATTCTATGTCGTCTTCACTAGTTCCATGTGTCTACAACGTGGCAGCATGAGTAATGACTCTTATTTGTTGCACCAATCCTGAATGTGTAAGGTGCCCGAGGAGTGAGGCAGACCGCACTTGATCTTGATTACGACCACCAAAGCTGTGAGAAACAAGACCGCAAGCCGACGAAACCACAGCTAATATTCTACATAGCAGTAACTAATAAGCTGACGTCAGCACCGATGACGTGACAAAAGCTAAGGCGCGGCTCCAGTAAAGTACCTCGTGCAATCTATTGCCCAGTTGCGGAAGCTTCAATCGTTGATTGCCCCACCCTCCCGGTCGTAATCTGAAGTCGAGTGTCGGAGTTTAGGCCGCTAACATGGGCGAGTCGCTGGCTTGAATACACGTCCAGGAACTACCATAAGTCCCTTATCGGACGGAGTGAGGCTGGGCGATCCCTAATGCCCCAGCTATGATAGATGATAGGGCTTCATCCAGAGATACGCCATTACATCGGTGATAGGTTGGAAGACTCGACGCAGGCCTTCCACGTGTCGGTGTTTTCAAATGACATGCGCCTGCCCCGCATTCCCATTCGGGTAAGTAAAATGAGACCAGCCCGATAACACTGTGTGACAGCATCTGATTGCACACAACCCATCCCAGTTTCCCCCGCACCAACGGACGGTCCCCGTAGCCAATCGGCGCCGGAAAGCGGAGGCTTCGGGTATCTTGATCCCAGTTGCGAGGCTTCGTTTGAACGTCCGATGTGCAACTCCAAGGTCTACTTACAATCGTGGATCTCCTGTTTACTTCCCGATTTGATGGTGACAGGCTTTGAGACGCGTTTGTGAGCACAGTAAGCAGCACGCAGAGGCAGAAAGGGACGACACAGTCTAGCTGTGAAAGACATGAGATGGCCCCACAAAAGCGTCCTTACCGCACAAAAGTCAAAGGTGAGCCAACTTATTTGCCAGCTTCAGCGGTCAATCTTCCTCAAAATTTCGTAGAGCTAGCTTAAACTAAGATAAAATAATGCAGGGTGCTACGAATGCTCGAAATGTCGCGTCTCGTGCGACCGAAGGATACCCCGATGCATGAAGTGCAGCTCTCGGGGCTTGGACTGCAGCGGCACTGATGCAAATGTGAGAGTACGATTTGCCGATGGCGTCAACACACGCGGAAAATGGGCCGGCGAGACCATTGAAAGCCTATGTGAAAAGTATTGACCTGATTTTCTTCTGTTTCCCAAAATTTGATAGTTCATACGTGCTGATTGCTGTATTTGTCAGGCGAGAAGAGTCGAAGAAGACGAAGGCAACCCAAAACCTATCTTCAGAGCAATATTCTGGAGACCGAAACTTCGGAGATTTCCATTTGCAAGCAGGATGTTGGAGCCTGCAACCAACAAGGGGCAATGCATCAACATCTTCGGATATAGGTGACATGGGCGAAGGTGTTGATGCTCCAAGTCCAGCGAGAGTTTCAAAGTACACCAACACATATGTGGATCCCGTTTTCGATACCGAATCCAGACGGTTCCATGATCCATATGAGTTGCACGAGAAAGAGATGTCATTCAGTCGCCAGGAGTATGCATCACCGCTTGGTTCTCGTTTGGTAGGCTTCCTCGTTGGCCAAGATGACCAAGCTTTCAGGGGATGCCTTATGGACGACATTGCTTCCTGGAAGAGAGAGCTGCTTTTGCACTGTAAGTAATGAAGCCCACTATCATCGCATATTCATAGTCCCAACCCTAAAACCTTGCTGACTCTGCTGCCCTGAAAAGTCTCTGAACATATTGCTGGCGAGATGGTGGCCATCGATGGAAGTCACAATGGCTGGCGATACATCGTTCTTCCAATGGCCCATGCAGACGACCTGGTAATGAACGCAGTGCTCGCCGTATCCGCCTTTCATAGAGATGGTATAAACACAGACGGCATTAGGTACCTAGAGACTAACACGAATGGGTTGCGATATTCCTCTCAACAACAGCATTTCGGCCAAGAGCCTCCCCATAGTCCACAGGCCCTTTACAACCTAGCCATTGACGGCCTGCGGCAGCGAAGCAACCTCGCTGGTTGCAGTTATGAAGCGAACCAAGCTATCTCGGTTGCGGTCCTTGTGCTACTCGTGGCGGCTATGGTGACCGGAAGGGAAGATTATTCAACAATCCTCAGCATGTTGCACTCGGCAACCAATGTTCTTGGCGGCGAGCATAAGCTAGGGGCTACTGAACTCGGAGCTTTCCTAGTTCGCCAGGTGCGGAAGTAAGTTTCGTCGCCGGTCATCTCCATCTTTGACTTCAACTCGAACCGTGGTTACAAATCCTTTTTTTGATCAACTTGGCAAAACCTGCTTTTCATACTTATGTAGATCGAACAAGAGCTGACTATGACATCAGGAACAGGGTGTACGCCGCACCATACATCAGCGAGCTGGCAGGGATTGAAACGCTGGCTTCCGAATCTTAGTGGGATCAGTATTTCGACTGTATTAGATATTGCTCTCAAGGTCAGGCTGGAGACTCGTCTATCGTTGCTACTGTCGCTCGCGTGATGCAACAAGCTCACGACATATACTTGCAAGGGGTAACAGGGAGCAATGCAGTCGTGCCAGATGCAAAAGATAAAAATGAGGCGTTCAAGGAGACTCTGGAGCAAATTCCAGAACACGAGCCGGGGACGCACGTTCTAGTCTGGGCAACGTTCTTGGTTGCGGCTGCCAGCTCATTGGAGAGTAATCGGGCCTTTTTTCGAAGATCGTTGCTGAGGCATCATAGTCGCAGCCGATTTGCCAACTTACTCAGAGGCATAAATCATCTACACCTTATATGGGCAAAGGTAGACCAAGGAGCGAGGTGGACGGAGTTGCTATCTGAAGCGGGGCTATTTCTGATGTGAATAGGCCGTTAGTGCAAGTGGTTGGCATAGAAGACGACTTACCTGTCAATTCTTTGACGCATCACCGGCACAGCCACGCTGAGACTGTATAACTTTTGTTTATGGGCCTTTACGATACATGCAGTCTCAGCGCTGTACCAAATTTGTAGACTGGCAGACTACTAGGAAAATCTGTGCAATCTACATCTACAAATGAGATATGGTGATGGTTTTCGTAACCAAATACTCATCGATGCCATATTTGGAGCCTTCCTTGCCGAAGCCTGACTCTTTCACACCGCCAAACGGCGTAGCAGAGTCACTGATGAGGCCGGTGTTGATTCCCACCATTCCAACTTCCAACTGCTCTGCCACGCGATACACCCTATCGAGATCTCCACTGTAAACATATCCGGCTAACCCTACCCGACAAGAGTTGGCCCTCTGTATGACCTCTTGCTCCGTATCGAAGCTGAATAATGCGGCGACAGGGCCAAAGGTCTCAGCTGCCGCAACATCCATAGTGTCTTTGACGCCAGTCAACACTGTTGGGGCATAGAAGGTTTCTCCAAGATGGGGCATAGCCAACCCCCCAGTCAAGACGGTAGCCCCCTTTCCGATGGCATCATCCACGTGTTGGGCTACCTTCTCAACAGCTCGGACGTGTATCAACGCACCATGTGTTACTTCGGCATCGAATCCATGGCCAACCTTGAAACTGCTCTCGACTTTGTCCTTGAGCTTAGCTGCGAACTGCTCATAGACACCACTCTGAACGTAGATTCTGTTCGCGCATATGCAGGTCTGCCCATTACTCCGGAACTTGGCAGCTATGCAGCCGGCTACAGCGGAATCGATGTCCTTAGCATCATCAAAGACAATGAAGGGCGCATTACCGCCGAGTTCGAGTGAGAGCTTCTTCATAGTCGAAGAGGCCTGCTCCATTAAGAGCTTTCCGACATCCGTGCTGCCAGTGAAGGAGACCTTCTTCACGGCCGTCGATGTGGTCAGGATGAGACCGATCTTGGGCGTGTTTTCCAAAGCAGTGACAATATTGAAAACTCCGGGCGGCAGACTAGCCCTTTTGCCCAGCTCCGCTACCGCATTGGCCGTGAATGGCGTCTCCCCCGGAGTCTTTAGCACCACTGTGCAGCCTGCTGCAAGGGCTGGAGCAACTTTGCGAGTCACCATAGCCGCCGGGAAGTTCCACTGTTTTTCAAGAGAACGTTATCAGCATGTCTTGCGTCTTGCAAAGTGATGTTGGAACGTACGGGCGCAATCAGGCCACAAACACCAATCGGCTGCTTGATCCCGTGAACACGCATTCCCTTCGTCGTCGGGACGAAGGTATCGCCATACAATCTTGTAGCTTCTTCAGAAAACCACTCGAGGAAGTTTGCGGCGTATACTGCCTCGCCCTTGGCGTCCGCAAAAGCCTTCCCACTTTCCCACGTAAGAAGGATGGCAATATCATCGAGATTTTCCACCATCAAATCGTACCACTTCCTTAGGATCTTGGATCTCTGTCGACCGGTGAGCTGCGAGAATGAGCCAAACGCATTTTCGGCTGCGCGAATGGCCGATTCTGCATCTGTCGCATCGCACTCGGGACATGTTCCGACCAAGTGGCCAGTGGCGGGATCGTGGACTTCGAAAGTCTGACCGGTGGCTGCTTCTGTCCATTGGCCATCGATGTGGCACTTTTGGATGAAAAGAGTACCATCTTTCAACTGCGTCATGGTTAGAATACACGTCTAGAATAAGAGACGAAGACAATTGAAGACATAACTCACGGTTGGAACCGTGTGACCCATCTTGCAGGCTGGATCAACAGGAATGATGATGACGAGAAAGTGAAAGTGAAAAGAAGAGAAATGTTTTCGGCCTGCCGTTACGTAGCTGCGACAATAATGTGCTATCTACGAGATTCACGAGTGGGTTCTCAAACCAAGGTCACAAAACCGATAACCCAGCAGCCTAGCAGGGTGCGCCAGGGTTTCCGACGACTAGTGTAATTCTATTCTCTATGCTTCATGATGAGTAAATGAACCACGCACTTGTTGGGAGACTGGGACTAGCACGTGTCCTTCTGGGAAGAGAAAGTACGAAGAGACCTTGAGGAGACCTCATGGGCTCTTTTGGGATAGAGCTGAAAGACCACCTCAGTCGGGGTTTCCTTTCGAGCATCGAGAGTTCCACCTTTCCGGGGACCGGGCAGATATCGGCGGAGATTCGGAAATCTATCAGACCAATGGGTGGATTGGCATGAAAAGTGTAAGAATTCCATTGCCGAAGCTGAGGAAGATAAGCTGCAGAATGGAGGGGTGACGCGGGGTAACTAAGACACGAAATGCCGTTGTCCAGCTATGCCCCACCATTGATGAGACCGGCCCAGAATTGCTTGGTGGAGAGCCCAAAGGTCTCATTAAACCTTCCCAAAACGGGTTGATGTTGGCACGGTCACCATGTTGAGCTTCATGGCACATCAGGCCAGTCTAGGTACACACCAAAACGTGGTTAGATACTTCATCATTTAATGTGTAAAGAAAGCCCCAATATTTCTACCGCTACCTTCGCTGTCGCCGCTTCTTCATCCGTGCATTCGGTCTGCTTCTTCTTCATTTGCCCCGAGATCATTTGACTCAACATATATAGCTGCCGTGAAATGTCTGGAGCACTAGAAGGCATCTACCCGCCAGGCGTGGTCAACCCTGGCCTTCCTCGCGCCAACTCGACCAAGCCATACTGGCACGTTAACCCAAGCGCCTATGCCAACTACAATTCGCCATGGCCTCAAGACGCTGTCGACCTCGTCATCATTGGTACCGGTATTTCCGGCATGACCCTAGCCCGCACCCTCTGTGCGAAGAGACCAGATCTGAAGATCGTTGTTCTCGAAGCTAGATCTCTCTGCTCCGGTGCCACCGGCCGCAATGGAGGTCACATCAAAACGATGCTTTTATCGATGTGGAACGAGCGGAAACACCAGTTCGGAATCGAGGAGGCCATCAAGATCTCTGAATTTGAGCAAAGTCACCTGAACGCCATCGCTGCAGCAACGAAGGAAGACGGTGCAGACTGTGATTTGGTTCTCACCACTGGTGTTGAGGCCTACTACGACCAGGTAGTTTTCGAACAAGACCTCAAGGCACTAAAGGACATTCGCGTGCACGCACCTCACCTTGCCGCTCTTCACACCGTTCATACCGATAGAGATGTTCTGCAGCACCAGATGAAGCTATCGAAGCGCTGCATCGGAGCCATCACCATCCCCGCGGGCTCTGTCTGGCCTTACAAGTGGATCGCCAAGGTCTGGGAGAACCTCATCGGAGGAAACAAGGTCAGCATGCAGACCAACACAGCTGTGGAGTCCCTAGAGGATCGCGACGGTGCGGAGTTTGCTACTGTCAAGACGAAGCGCGGTACCATCAAGGCCAAGAAGGTCATCCACGCTACCAACGTCTGGATGGGCTATCTTCTCCCCGAGATGCAGCCTTTCGTCTCTCCAGTCCGTGTAAATGTGGTTCACTGGGCGGCCGACAGCAATGGACAGTCTCCTCTTGGAACAGTTTCGGAGTACTCCGTCTGGTATCGCTATGGACGCAAAGACTACGATTACCTTATCCAACGTGAGGACGGAGGCATCGTCACTGGTCGCGCTTGCACAGGACGTCCCGTGACCGGCGATGACACTGTGACTGATCTGGCACCTCACGCACATCTTCGCGGTTTCCCCTTCGAGGCTATTGCAAACCCGAAGGCAGATGCAGCTACGAGCATCGACCATTCCTGGTCCGGTATTGTCAGCTTCACACAAGACGGCCTTCCGTTCATCGGGCCGCTTCCCTTCGCAGGCCGCAGCCATCAGTTTGTCTGTGGTGCCTATCATGCTACTGGTATGGTCAAGGCGTTCCGCTCTTGTCAGGCTGCTGCTTCTATGATATTGGGAGAGGAACTTCCAAAGGACTTCCCTACGTCGTTGTTGTTGACTGAAGAGCGTATAAGAGAGCTTCGAAACTCTCTAGACCGTGGTAACTATCCATGCTACCGGGCGGTTGCTAGGATCTAGGGGAGATAGAACATCAATTATTTCAAAGCATCAGAAGACTACACATCCAGTGGGATTTATTCGAGACATTGTCCTGTGTCAGCTCCGGTCCTACTTCAATAACTCCGTTTCAAGCTAACAGAGCCAATGTTCCACAGTTTATTTTATTTCATGATTATATCACTGCGAAAGAGAACAAACATTTCTTGTGTTTTATTCAATAGGCTGTTTGTGAATGTTACCTATGGAGTAATATCCTGTGTCGCACGAAACGGCCCAGTTATACGGTTTAATCTTGTACCTCGATCCATCTGCTGGAAATGACCCAGGCTCGAAAAACAGGTCGTTTTCAAGGGGCTACAAATTTGTGGTTGCAGATTGATCTACTCATTCTCCGGATCAAGTCTTGCTAGGTTATCCACATTTGCGTGAAAGCAGCTGTCGGGGCCACTGGCACTGCGCTGCGATCAGTCGGGCATGACGTAACTGGGAGAAAAAGTCCCCAAACGTGCTTGCTTTGATACTGAGGGCTAGGAACACACAGAATGTTGAAACTGCCACCCTATACGAGGCAGTAAGCCTGAGCTAACCCTCATAGATAAGGCGTGGCTGGGAATAATGACCTTTCGTACCCAACATCGATATGAAGCCTGCTAGGAAGTCTCAGGGTGACGATTGAACAATAAAATATTAGTCGGTGTAATATTACGAAAGCCAAATTGGTTGACGCATGGTTTCAAAACAAATTGATTTTCTCTGGGTATTCTAGTACTTCATAAGTAAGTGGCCGGCCAATTGGGGATAGATTATTGATAGTCAAGTGACCGACCCAAACATTCAGCCCATCTCGTCAGCATGCATGACACCACGAAATTCCTATCTCAGCTGGGTTCCACATAAACATATGCAGAATGAGCGGGGTGATGACATGCGCCTTCTTTTGTTTTCCGATGCTGCATGCAAGAAACGGCTTTGCCATCTACTTTACGAAACGCGTCTCTGGCGCCGGTTCCGAGGATTCCCGCACACATCATCCCGCCTCATCTCGACACAATGGATGTCGTCGGCCTAGTAGCAGCTATCGCACAGTTTGTCGAAATTGGTATTAAAGTGGCAGATCGTCTTGCAGACTTCGACGCTGCCGTTGAAGACATCCCGGAAAACCTAAAGCGGATCGCAACTGTCCTTCCTCTCATCAATAATGATTTGGAGAAACTGAAGCGGAAGGTCCAAGCCGAGAAAGTTTCAGAGAATGTGCAAATAGCGCTCAAACCCGTGGTAATAGGTTGTTCTACTGTCATCAAAAAGCTCCATCTGATCCTCGAAAATGTGCTGCCCGCGGAAGGCACATCCAAATGGAGCCGACGAATTGCAGCACTGAAAAGCTTAGCATCCTACAAAAAGATCGACGACGCTGCTAGTACCTTGAAGGAATATATGCACGCTTTGATATTCCACCAAGTTACTCATATTGCCACCGCCTTGGAACCGGAGAAGACACACGCTCACCCCTTTTGGATTGTTCCATTTGATAAGAATATCAACTTCGTCGGGCGTCATGAGATTCTCAAGACTCTGGATCAAACTCTCTCCATCAAGAGGGATTCGCAGCCAAAGGTGGCACTCTATGGGCTTGGGGGCATTGGGTGAGGAAGTTTGCATACTTGACTTGCATCTCTGTCTAACAGATCAAACAGAAAGTCCCAAGTAGCTCTAGAGCATTGTTATCGAACACGAAAGAGAGATGAGAGTGTTTCTGTCTTCTGGGTGAATGCGGCGACAGCAGCGCGTTTTGAGGGGTCTTTCACTCGGATTGCCCGCGAGTGTGATCTCATAACTATCGAGATGCGGGCTCAGACGCTATCGCACTGGTCAAAAGTTGGCTAGAAATCCGACATTCTGGACCTTGGTTGATGGTCATTGACAACGTGGACAACGCCGATGGTTTCTTTCAAGAAAGGATGAGGTGTGGCATGACACCGTCCGAATGCATCCCGCATTGTAGCCGTGGCTCTCTTCTGTTTACAACTCGGAGCCGCTACATCGCTGTTGACGTGGCTATTCCTTCGAAGCCAATCAACGTACGCGAAATGAGCAAGAGCGAAGGCATTCAACTGGTAAAACTCCGGTTGCAACGAGAGGAAGCTGACATGGACATCATCGAATTGCTCGAATCTCTTGAATACATCCCTCTTGCCATCAACCAAGCAGTTGCCTTTATGGTCAAACGGCAGAAAACAATACAGGAATATCTCGAACGGTATCGGCGGAACGAAGTTGCCAAAGCCATGCTATTGAGCCACGAGTTCTCAGACCACGCACGGCCAGGGAGCTCCATGGAGTCTGTCGCAAAAACATGGATGATTTCGTTCGAGTCAATTCAGACCATAGATCAAAGGGCATCAGAACTTTTGTATCTCATCAGCTTCTTTCAAAACCAGGGAATTCCAGCACAGCTTTTGCAGTCCAGAGAAGAAGACTATTTCGACTTCGAAGACAGAGCAGCACTTCTGCAAGCGTACTCGTTCATCAACGCCAATGAGAACGGCTCTACATTTAGCACGCACCGACTTGTGCAAGTTGCGACTAAGTTATGGCTACGGAAGATGATGCCCTCATACGTTGATAAATGGGCCCTAAGTGCCTTGAACAGCGTCAACTCCATGTTTCCCAGGCCAACATCATATTCGGAAGCGAAGTATTTCAACCAGTGTGCGGGTTTATTGCCTCACGCAGAATCCGTACTCCAGCATTCATTCACTCTCGAAGACCAAGATATCGGTAGGACCAAGGCAATCCTGCTCAATTCGACTGGAAGATACCTCCATTGGATGGGGAACTATGAGGAAGCTAGGACAAGGTTTCAGCAGTCAAGGGAGATGAACCTGAAGCACCTCGGCGCTACACACATCAACACTTTGGAGAGCACTGGACTTCTCGGATGGAGTCTGGCGGAGTACCATGAAGATAAAAGTGCTATTCCTATCCTCGAACAGCTTGTAAAAGATCGAACGGAGCTGCTTGGAGAAAACGACCGACAAACAATCGATGCCCTTAGTGACTTGGCCGTGGCTGTGGCACTGACAGATGACAAAGAGAGATCTGAAAAGATGCAGCGAGAAGCACTCTCACGAAGCACACAGTTTCTTGGGTCGCAAAGCCTCCCCACCATGGATTGCATGGCGCGTCTAGCTAGTGTTCTCTCAGATGAGGGTAAGAACATCGAGGCAGAGAGCTTGTACCGTAAGGTCTTTGAAGTCAAGAGAGATATCCTTGAACCTGCACATCCAGACGTGCTCGTGCACGAGTCGAACCTGACTCTTCACTTAGCCTATCAACACGAAACAAGCGAAGAAGCTTTCAGAATGTTTCGACATAACCTACAACTGAAAAGGGGAGTATTGGGGGTTGATCATCGAGAACCTATCGTCACATCTTGGAATCTTGCTGTGACTTTGGAGAATAATGGTCAAAACGCGGAGGCTCTCCAGGTGGGAGAGAAAGTACTGTCTGAGATGGACAATAGTCCTAGAACAAAGTCGGACTTGGGGGAGTATCTCGGATCTATTAGACGACTTACGGAGAGACTAAGAGCGGCGGAGATTATCAAATAGTTCGAAGTCAGACCTGAATCGATTCTGACAGCTTCAAAGTCGCAGGTAGTTGTTTAGTCACCTGAGGCATCAATGTATGTGTAGCAACCCTCTCCCAGCCCCACGTCTCAAGAAGATGCAGGAAGATAGCAGCATTGCAATCGCATGAGCACTGATCATGATCATCATATCTGACCAATGAGAGACTCTCTAGGATACGGGTTGGTCGATGCTTTGTGATTGATGCCTTGAAATTCAACGAGGGCCAACTCAAGCGCGCTCTGTCCACCTTTGAGAGGATCGGGAAGAAGAGGGAGGACTGGCAAGAAACATGGAGTGGGCTTGAACAGTGATGTAGGGAAATACAGTCGTGGTGAATGCGATGCGCGAGTTTGACACTCCCTGTCTTTCGTGGGATCACCCACTAGAAAGGTGCCAATAAGTAAGTTACTATCGTGATCACTGACAAAACTCCGGGCCATCGATGAGGCAACTTGTCAGGTCTCACAGCATAAGACGTCGACCGTTGGTTCGTTTGCAACCGTCGGGCTTGATGCCTTTTGATATGGGCACTGGTCACATTACACGCGTTATCCAGCTGGAAACTCCCCTACACGATCAAAACGTGCCATGCTGGTCCCGGCACCAGCGTCAGATCGGCCATCAACAAGATGACGAGAGGGTCCCACCAGTGAGACTCCACAGACGTGGACTGCGTGGCCGCGACTCGTACGGTGATGCACGTCCACTGAGTTATCATTCGTGCGCGAAATGGAGCCCGCAGGACGACAGGGGCAAGGACCCTTCCATTTTTCGACGCCGCACGCTAAAGAGTAACCCCAGTTTCCGATCGCGCCCGGCTTCAGGGCTCTCGGCGGATATTGTAGACACTGAAGTCATCTTGAATTGCCGACATTTGAGTGCTGACAGAGGCGGCCAGTGGGTTGACCTACTATGTGTGCTAGCAATGCAATCAAAGCTTGTGCCATTGGATGAAGGTTTGCATCCACAAGGCCGTTTATCTGAGGTGAAGCTCATTTCTCTGCCCATGGGCAGTCATCGCCACAAATGCCCTTGCGGAGACATCGAAGAGTCAGGGGGGAGGACCAGCATCGGCAAGACCTCTCCATCTATCGTCCCCGCCGTCGACTGAGCCGGGTTCTGGTGGCGACCCGAACCACAAAGAAGTATGGACTTCATCCCATTCAGCATGCAGTGCTACCAACGTGCATCGCAACGACTCCGACATGCTGAAATCAGCAAGTAAGCCGAGTACGAATATGCGCTGGCAGTTTGTGTTATTCAATCAAAATCGTCGGAAGAAGATATTAGCAGACTTATACCACCAGGGTCATGATGACTGCATTGGCATGTGCGACTTGGATTCGTTGATAGTGATCACTTGGCCAGCCATGCCTGTTGTCAGACTGAACCGCTTTTCACAGACCCCTTGTCCACGATAAATAAGGAGAATGTCTGCTCAACGTTTACCGTGCTTTCTTAGACTTTGATGTTTAAGCGTTGCACAGCCTCGATTGCACCCTAATAAGGTATCGTCAACATGCAGTTCGCAGCACACCTAAGTTCAGCTATCATCACCCTAGTTACCCTGCATAACGTCTTTGCTGCTCCGTCAGGGAATATTAACCCGGAAGGTTGCAAAGACCCTCTGATCAGGCAAGAATGGCGGCAGACGACCATGGAGCAGAGGCTTGATTACATCGCCGCCATGAGATGCCTCATGTCTTTACCATCAGAGACCAGTGCCCAATGGGCTGGTGCAAAGTCTCGATACGACGATTTCCAAGGCTTGCACATTTCTGTAACAGAGCAAGTGCACTTCACGGTCAGTCTCATGGGAGTTCATTCAGATGGAAGTTGTTTTAACAAGTAAAATTCCTAGGGCACTTTCCTTCCGTGGGTACAACTTCTGACAAGAGTCAAGGGAATGTTGAACTGATGACTTGCAGCTGGCATCGTTGGATGCTTTACCTCTTCGAGTCTGAATTGCGAAACAAGTGCTCGTACCAAGGCACTCTGCCATATTGGGACATCGGCCTTGACAACACCGCAGAGACTTTCGTCAACTCTCCCATCTTCGACGACGTGTATGGGTTCGGCGGGAACGGGCCGTACATCCAGGACGTTAGCGACCCTGAAGAATTTCCCACTAAGACACCAACGGAAATTCCTAACAGAACGGGCGGAGGTTCGTGAAACGTTTGCCATGAGTCAAGACCCGCACAACTGACGTGACCCCCAGGATGCGTTCAGCAAGGCCCATTTGCGAACCTGACTGTTCCCATGGGCGTTGGTATGCTAGCGGCCATAGCTCAATCATGATGTTTCGTGGTGTTGGCTGACCGCATGCGCAGGCAATTCAACCAAGTATAATCCCCACTGCCTTCGACGTGACTTCAGCCCGACTCTGGTTGCGAGTGCCATGTCTGACGAGATCATCCGACGAACATTGTCAGCGACGACATTTGATGAGTTCAACTACCATATGCAGGGCTACAGCTTTGAGTTGAGCGGCATAACAATCCATGCGGGTATGCATTTGGGCATCGGTGGCCAAGTAGGTGAAGTAAGTTTACGTCAAAATACTGCAATTGCCCCAAGCATCAAATTAACTGCGGCCAGAACGCTGACATGTACTCTTCCCCTGGTGATCCGATCTTCTATCTGGTGCATGGTGCTGTCGACAAGCTCTGGAACGATTGGCAACGCACTGGTAAGTGTCCCTGATTTCGTGTCTCGGAAGGATTGCCTCCCTCATCTGTTCTCTTCGACCCCTCACATCATGAGGTCGATTTGAGTTCACGAATATGACCACATTTTTGACTCGGAGACCTGCCGACTGACAACGCTCCGTACGTAGACTGGCCCGCGCGCAAGACTGCCATAGGCGGTCCAGACGCCATGTTCGCCTACCCATTCGACTTCTTCGGGGATGTGCCCTATGAGAATATCACGCTACAGTACCCGTTGAGTTTCCCCAACTTCGGCAAGGAGATGGTGGTGAGCGATATGGTGGACATCAGGGGTGGTCCCTTCTGCTACGAGTATCAGTGATATCAATTGGGAGCCTCCGCAGCTAGCGCACTTTTGCATGTGAGGGGGCTATTTGGTTCTCGAATGACAGTTGACGACCATTCTTGATAGTAATAATCAGTGATTGGACAAGAAACGATCTTCTGATATTGTTATTCACCATGATATGTATTAAGGTACAAGCAATAGACTCACGAGGACATGCTCCGAATGAAAGCTGGCGAGGACTGTTGAGACTGGAAATAGAGTTTCGGGACAAAGGTGGAATCAGCCACCATGTCAGTGTGACCGGATAGAGTTCCGCGAGCCAGTCAAAAAACGGTCCTATCACCGACGAACTGCGACTCATTTCGCCGAAGACGGCCGAAAGAAGTGAGACTTCCTCAATCTGACAAAGGCTTCGCTTCATCGCCAAGGCTATGAAACCTCTAAGGGCTGAGACATATGCTGGATTTACGGGCGTAATTACGAATGATGAGCTGTCACTCTGGACCCCTAGAAAGTGAACATGACACTCGTTGTGACGGACGATGAGGAGAATACTTGAATGGTGAAACGAAAAATCAAATGTGGTATCATCTCACTATACGTATGGAACATTGGAAGAAACAATATGCTCTTGCGACTCGTGGTCGTCAAGAACTCGCCTGGAACGCTCAGAAACAAATAGTTTTTCGCCATGCTTGTGGCCTGATTCCACCTCAACGTGCACCTTCATCGCCCTCGAACGATCCGGGGACGGGGCATACATGTCCGACCACCTCGGATTGGGGTCTCTGCCGAGACTCTTTAACGACTTTTGTGGCGAAAGATCACCAAGCTCGCCGACCATCTCTTCGTCGCCGCTGAATCGCCTGACCTCAGATGTGATCTCGATTTCCTTCGTGATAAAGATCTTGCCCAGGTTCATCTGAAGAACGGGCCAGAAGATCGGTAATGAGGCGCAAATTGTGGCGAGGTTGACCTCGACGGCGGCGAGAACAATGGGCACGCAACCGTACCATGAGGGGTCCAGGGTCGGATATGTACCGGCTTGGGAGTGGCTGATGCCAATCAATCGGAAAATTCCCAAAATATTTACACTGCAGACGGCATTAGCGGGATATACCCCAGAGTTGCAAAGTTGATCAACTTACAGGACTCCCATAGTGAAAAGACCCAAGAGACCGAGACGTGACTTCGCCCTCAGGCCCTGCTCCAGGAACAGACGGAGGGGAATGAGGAAGACGATGAGATCCAACGCTACATTCATGCCGACGTGACTCTCGAAAGTGCGCGCAAAGATGACGGGGTCGTGTGAGCCGAAAGCCCATCTGTCCTTCGTGACGGTTGTCAAGTTCCAGAACGCTGAGACCGGGAAGCAAGGGATGAAGGCGAGAAAGCTGTAGGCCAGGCCCCACGCGGCGGTGATGTAGATGACCACCAGAGTGACGAATCGCGACTTCGAGCCGGCCTCGAACATGCGCAGATACTGGAACAGCAACGCCAACTTGATCAAGGCCGTGGCCATCGCGTATGCGCCTCCACATACGTAGAAACTCTGTGGGAGTGGTCAGACGGGATGTCAATGCGACGTAGAGAGGACTCTTACCCTAACAAACGCGACCATACCAGCGAAGCCCAGCGTCAGAAAATGCTGACCTAGACCGTAATTCGTTGATACACATGTCGCTGCTGATAACATTAAGCTGGAAAGCTAAATGGATGTTAGGTGCCTATTCGTGCATAACCTGCTCCCATCATGATGACGACTTACCATGGCCAGCACGACGAAAAAGTCGTCCCATCCCAGGCAATGGGCGACGAAGAATCGAACGTAAAGTCGAAAGATGCCGCAGATCCAGGCGACCACCAGGAAAGAAATAACCATGCCAAGCACTGCAGCTCGCTCGTTCAATATCGGCATGGGGTCGCTGAGGTTGTCGGCCTTGCCGAGCAGATCAAGAATGGAGCCCATTGGCGCTTGATGTGGGAGCGTTCGCTCCCGTTCGCATACTCGAGTCCCCCTTCCTCCCTCTTCGACAAGTTGCGTAGGCGGGTTGAGCGAGGCGTCAAGTCGTTTGCAGTTGCCCTGAGATCGTTTGGCAAAAAGGTTTCAAACCCGAGCGATAGTTGTTGAATGTCAGACAAACCACATGCGAGAAGGGGGAGACTGATGAGAGGAGGGAGGGAGGGAAGGGTATGATAAATGATCCCGCCTGTGTGTCGGTCTCGCCCATAGTGCTGTCGAGATGAACCCGACCGGGGGGTTCGAGGGCAGAAACTACAAAAAGTAGCTCCAGACTTCGATGCACGCCACACCCCGTAGGCTTGGTTCGACCTTCTTTTGTTAGCCGTCAGCATCGGGCCCCTGCACACGTGGTACTGTCGCTCCGGAAGCGGCTGGGATAGACTAGATTACTTTTGCTCGCTGGCGAACTTGTTTCACTTGCTACAGTCTGCACTGGCATTCTAGCAGTTTTGGGGGATGAGGGGAACAAAGATGGGCATGATCTGCTGATGCAGGGCTGGTGGGCATAACTTTCTGTTACAAGCCTTCGGTTCCTTGCCACAGAGAATCTGTACAAAGTTATTCACGGAAGAAGTCTATTCGGCGTCCTCTCATCTCCCTGTGTCAGTGGAATCAGATCAGAGTCGTGAATCGGTCGAGCAGTTCCCCAACTTTTCCCTAGCTGATGGAGATGAGAAGTGGCCCACAAGCCGATCAGCCGATCAGATGGATATGAGAAACCACCCCCTAGACAATCAAAACAAATGAAAAAGATACATATGCAGTTCGTCGGCGGGGACAGAACTTGCGTACGTGATTTTGAACCAAATTACTTCTGCATATTGCTTTTACTTCCAGACCCATTTCTTCGTTTGCTTCTTCCCTCTTTCTAGCTCCTCTTCTGCAGCATTCTGGACACCGTCTGGACAGAGCGTGCAGCATGCACGGAATGCAAACACACGTGTGCTCCCGATACGAGGACTGAAGCGAAGCACCTCGGAGCCGTCCTCGGCAGCTCTTCCCCATCACAACTCACATGGGCCGTGCTCTGCGGGATTCCTTGGCCCCATGTTGGAAACACACTGCAACACACCTTACAACGGACCTAGTGACACTCGGGGACATCGCCTAACAACTGTCCTTCCTTTCCGGGAATGTCGGGGGAGAAACGGAGAAGCATTGCATTCATGGGACGAATGAAGGTACGCTGCAGCATACAGCACAGTTACAAGACACATCTCGCCTACCCATAGTACGTCCCCGCACCGGCTCTCCTGCAGCAGCGTGGTGCAAACAACGCGAATTGGCGAATCACCACAGAGACACTTTGGTATAGAGGGTTCGCTCGGACAGCCGCGGCGTCGGACCGGCCGGGGCCAAGGCAGTCCGGGGTCTCCCTAGGTGTTGCTCCGTCAAGATCTACGATTTCAGGCTAAGTGGGCCAGTGACGACCTCCTCCCCCCATGTTCATTCGCATCCGGAATATGAGCATCTTTATTCCATTATTATCACCCAGTTCTTTCTTTCACTGTAATAGTGCTGGGGGCTCTTGGGTGAGTGAGACACTGTGAGTGGTCCCGACTGGATCGGCGCTCCTTAGCAGATCTGGCCCATTGCTTTGGGCGCCGGAAGAAGTAAGATGTATCAGACAGGCATTGGCCCCCTCTCATGATATCGAATGCACTCCGAATCATTCGCGATGCTCAACATCGTCACTGTTGGCCCCGTTGTATGTCGGAAAAATCGGCTGCACTGTTGAACTCACGATTCGCATCAATCAGCTCCGAAGATACGGAACACCTGGTTTTCATCCCCTGCCGCGTGGCCGGTGCTAATTAGCCCATGTTTAGCACAATTCTGGCTGCATTAGCCAGCAGAAAACACGTGAGAACATGCAGAACCGTTGGGGTCATCAGGGTGATTCGGCGAGAGCTCGAGGGGAAATGGTATCATGGCTGAGTCAGAGCGCGTCTTGTTCTGCAGCATCGATCACCAAAAAGGGATCATCTATTTGGCATGAAAGCCACGGGCCCTTTGAAGTGCGGCGGGCTGCGCCGTGGCGCAAAGGACTTGGGAGCGCCTCGGACCTTTTGTGACGTCGCCGATTCGCCGACGTTTTCTCAACATCAGGTAAAAGCGGTGGTTGGGTGCAGGATCCGACAACTTGGTCAGACTGGTCCGTTGGTTCCAACGGGGCCTGAAGCTGCTTCACATCTTCGAGACTAAGATCGTGCAAGTAGCACATCTAAACGCACATCAAACAGGGCCGGATCATGATCCAACATTTCGGACGTAAATCACCCCACGCCCTAAGGATTCTTGAAGGCCGCCTACCGGCGCGGAGTGCCAAATCCATCGGCGGAGCAAGGTCTCGATAGCACGCCTGCCATAGAGTGCCAACTCCTGGACCGCTCTAGCGCTGATGTGCCATTGGATTACTCCCACGGCGACAGGACTACTCCATTGCCCAGCATGACGGCGGTTGCTGTGTCAAAATGTCTTGCTTGACAATGGAGTTTAAGATTTCCAGCCACAAAGACCATTGGTCTCCGGACGGCTTCCCTACCACGCGATTCCCAATTTATCGCGCCATGTTGACAGCACATATCCCAGCCTCACCGGCGTCTATAGCTTCGTCCTTGCCAAATGTGTACGATCGACCTATTTGTGGAGTTGGTTCGGTGGGGATGAACAATCTGGCCCAAGCGTGAAGCCGGCGTCGTGGCCAGAATGCGGTCTGGCTCGGGAGCGTGGCGCCGGGGCTGATTGATGGCGGCTCATCGCCCTCTTTCGCTAGATGCGAATCCGGCCGTCTCGCGTTCGCGGGTTCCCAATTGAAGGCAACGCGTTCTCGGCCGGAATCCTCTCCGGATAGTCGCGTCTCGATGGTGTTTGTCGGGGACCGGATCGGGGATCGGCGAACAGCGTCGTACTGTTGCCCTCCCACCGGAAGGCTGGGACTTCAACGACTGTGGCGTCCTTCACGTCAGTCGCTTTTCTTCGCAATTGGACTGCTGGAGAAAGAGAATCGCATACCTCCATTGTGTGTTTGGCATCGGACGAAGAGCGGCCTTCCCAGGGCGAGACAACCCGGACAGGGGCGCAGACTGTGAAGCCGTTGCCATCCGGAAGTCCATTCACCCATGTAAGACACAGAAACAAAGTCGGCAACTAGGCACAGTCACTCCGAGACAGACAAAGAGGGTTGAATTTGTCAATGTTGTGACGGGTTGACGGATGTCGAAATCCAGAACCCGCGGGGAAAAGGCCAGGGGCAAATGGTCCGTGGCAGCAGCAAAATCACGATCTATTACATAAGCGAAAGTTCACACAAGGTTTGGTCAAAGCTCTTCTGTCGGCTTGGGTCCATCATCTGTTTACTTCATACATACATGGTCTTGAGCTAGGGATATTCCGAAGAGGCGACAGAACAGGTGCCCATCTACCGACGATATGTCAAGGATATCATCGTCAAAGGCTGTTAAACTAGCTCCACCCAGACGCATGGGATCGTGGCCCGGCGCCAGGCAGGGTGCTCCCTTTCTTCACCTCACAGCGGATTGTCACCGGGGCAAGCTCCGTCAGATCTCCAGCCGGCAACATCGCCATCTCAGCCTGCCGAACGCCGGATCATTCCGTGATATCCGCTCACTTCAACAAAAAGCCACCCTCCACGTTGATGGTTGTTCCGGTTATGAAGTAGTTCTTCATCATTGACAGGTAAGCCTCTGCCAGGTCTTCTGGCTCTCCAATCCTGTTCAAGAGGGTAGAGCTTCGGTACATATTGGCCACAGCTTCCTTTTCCATCGGGATATTCTCACTTGCATGATCCAGCAATGGAGTTTGTACGGCACCCGGTGCCACCAGGTTCACTCTGATAGGCGCCATGTCGACAGCTAAACCCCTCGCCAGCGATTCCTTGGCACCGACTAAGCCGGCCTTGATGCCGAAGCCAGGCATTGGCTTGTAGCCCAGTACGCCACTCGTCATGGTGATCGATGAGGTGTATTCCCTTTTCATATAGCTCCCTGCCACCTTGGCTAGGATAGATACGCCGATAAAGCGGGTTCTGGCGAAGTCTGTAATGTTGCCCGGCGTGGCGTCCTGGAGCGTGGGCGAGTTGGCGAGGAACTCTCCGGCAGATTCCACGACGTGATCCACCAAGTCCTTCCTACCATTGGTCGCATACTCGAACAGCATCGTGATGCTAGTTTCGCAGTCGTCGCTGTGAAGATCGACGACGTGACCTCGGATTCTGTCCGCAGCACTCGGGTACGACTCCTTGAGTCTTTTGATCGTGCTGTCAATTTTCTCCTGGGTCCGACTCGCCACAACGACATTGGCGCCGTACTCGACGCTTGCTTCTGCGACGGCGTAACCAATCCCGGAAGTTCCGCCGACAACTAGAACAGACTTGCCCTCGAGCTTGTTGGTGTATTTTGGTGCCATGATGATGCGACTCACTGAGAGTGTCTGATTGGTATGTCTGGGGTTTTTTCAAGTCTCAGAGGAGGGGCAAGTTCAGGTATGTACAATGAGACAGGTGACGAATGTTGGTGTCATAGGAAGATTCATCGAGACATTTCATCTCGTCTTTAAGCAATCTGGAAGCTTGCCGCCTGCATCACTCCTCGTGACACTGACCCGCCTAAACTCCGCAACTCTACAGGTAACCAACCCCCTAGAATCTCCGCATCCATAACGTTATGGGCGTATCTGATGTCGGAAAACCAATTGGTTCTGTTCTGTCGTAATGTATTGCCAGGGGACCCGTGTTTCCACAGATGCCGCTATAATGGAGTTAAGATGATAAGTCCGACCACCTCATCCACTGCATGCCCACGAAGTTGACTTTCGGCCTCTAGCAAAAATATGTCCGACGTCAGAGATATCTATATGAGAAATGAAGGACTTGGTTCGTCCGATGTCTCGGTCTCGCGCAGTCGCACAGGGCGTGTATCGCTAATTCCTCTGCTGTCTTTTCAAGATACTTGAGTTCTGCGCCTCGTAAGGAGTATTCGCCATATACTGTTTACCTGATGAATTACATATGGCAATTGATATACCCATCATGCCTATTATCACTTTTGTCCCTATTGAAGGTTTTTTCTTTTTTTTTCGGTCTTCGTTGTCGTCATTGTTGTCCTGTGATCACCCTTCACCGGTCTTCATGCACAGATACAATTATCTAGCGGAGTAACAAAACTGAAAACCTTCACCAGGAAGCTTATGCGGTCGTTCTAGAAGCTGAACTGCCCAAAATTGTACTCTATGTAGATTTAGGCTATCTGCTTACGATGAATAGGTTCAAGCAGATAACCTTAGGGTGAACTGGAAGGGAATGTATATACATTGCGGTTGATGGGTTGCATCAAATGATTGATTAAGCCCGTCATAAGCATGAATGTCAATTCCCTAGTTCACTCCTTGAGCATAATAATCTGTTGTTTGATTGTCGACTATGACCGATTTTGTTCTCGCAGGTAAAACCGTCAACTGACAACCTCTATAAAATACTGGGTGACACTTGCAATCAGTCTCGAACCTGCAACTTCCATGCAAAGTTGACCAATTGCGAAAGCTCTGTTAGGCTAGCGAGCCAGGCTCTCAGCTGCCAAGAAGTGATTGATCGAAATGGAACAACCCCCTTCGCTTCACCAATCATTCCGTCGTGATCAAAGTCAGTCAGCACGCCTGCATGAGCCCCTGTTCTAGGCGCCAGCCTTGTCCATCTTCAAACCAGAAGCAAAAGTCTCGTACCGTATAGTGCAGCGATCCACTGGTGGAACTGACCAAAATGGCGCGTCGCTGGCTTCGGGGATGCCTTGCATTCAGCTTGCTGATCGTCTCCGCCCAGGCTGGGGCTCTGGATGATTTCACCAACAACCTCTTTTCTGATCTAGCGCCGTGAGTCTGATTCTGTACCCTTTCTTGGGTAGTATGCTAATGGATCTAGTATCCTTGCCCTTTTTGGTGAACGGGCGACTATGCAGTTCATGAGTCAATCACTAGGGTGGGCAGACTGTATCGCGTTGGCAATGGCTCCGCTGGGAATCATCACCATCATCGTGAGCGCAATTCGCGTGGGAGGACCAATGCGGCTAAAGGCGATTATTGTCCGGGCGAAGGAGAACACCTCAGTAGCCGAAATGGAACTGATGTCTTCTACTTCACGCGAGGTTTGTGAGTTGTATAATGGCGAGAGCATCGTTAGGTGCCAAGGCTTGGCTCCTGTATGGGAGTACATGTGCCTCGTACCTAGATATGACACCAAAAAAGATTCGGTAAGGAGGAACGACCAGACTGGTAGAAGGATCCAGTTCAAGACACTGGAACAAGCGATTAAGGATGGGTTCTTGAAACTAGAAGGTAGCGTAGGCCTCTGATACCATGTAGGAAACATACTGACCTTTATGAAGGAACTCGCAATTCTGAGCTGGAAGTGCAAGCCCAACCTATTCAGAAAGGAGTGTCGACCTCCGTTTCTGTGGTTGAAGATGGATCCAATGCTGGTTTTACGGCAATGCGGCGGAGTATGAGACGCACTCATGCTTGGTTTCGCAGAGGCAGAGGTAGGTTCTCTAGCGGACATCATTTCATCACGTCATTGGAGATTCTGATGAAGTATGTCAGGCGGTATCTCGGCTTCGAGAGAGAACAACATAGAGTTGGGCAATATCTCTCAACATCCCACTGATGGTTCTTCGAATGAGACTACCGTTGGGTCAACAACAGAGACCGGCTTAACTGCCGATGACCCTATCGACGGATCCTCCATGATCGTCATTCGAAACACAGGTCCAGAAGCACCGAACATCTCCCTCAATCTATCAGAGAGCCATAGCCGGACTCCTATCAGAACTGTTGCAGTCATGGGGATTATTCTTCAACTAGGCGTTTTGGCTGTCTTTGCGGTCATGACCTATCCATCTTACACACGGAATGATTTCAAAAAGGATGACGAAGCTGTTCCCGAACATGCCTTCTCACTTGCGGCTAGCGGTACCATCCTGTTAGTTGCAGGGTTGCTTCTGTGTGCTCGTGTGGTGGAAAGTAGTACACATGAGCAACGATACAAACCCACCGAAGGCTATGAGATCCATCTATATTGGTTACAGCAAGGGCAGACCGTCAGTGATCAAGTTTTTGAATCGTTTGCAACCTTTCCCTCTTTACCACGAACTGAAATCATCACCTCTCGTCGCAGCAAAGATTATGGGGAGGGAAGAGACAACAAAAGATTGCAACTCATGGCCATTATCGGGGTTCTCATTGGTCTTGTGGGATTCGTCATCCAATTCGTTGGCCTGCGGGCGATGAACGCAGCAGCATCTCTGGCACAGCTTGCTGCAGTAGGTGCTATGACGATCGCAAGAGCTCTTGTGAGACCTGGATTTGCGAGTTCCTTTGAGAAGTCAAGGCTTCTTGCCGGTTTTGAAATTGACTGGCTAGCTTGGAAACTTGTCAAAGAGCAGCATGTCTGGGAGACGAACGGGTCCTCTACCGAAGAAAACCGGCCGACGGAACCTGAATCTCCAAGTGGCGGAACCGCACAAGATACCGCATCAAGCCCGCTATTACGGCATGGTGAGAATGGAAGAACAAATCAACATGATATCCCTGGAACATGGGCTGTTGTTACGGGGTGGGGCTCCCGATACCATCCACTTAAAGCCGTACAAGAGAACCTTTCGAGCCCCCAATTGGGTTCGCGGCTGTTGGACGTACGCCGGGAGCTTGCTAAGCTCGCAAATTTCCAGCGAGAGACGTCAAAGACAGCTCTGAACCTTGCTAATGCAATGGAAACGACGATGTCGATTCTGTATCCTACTGGCACTGGAGTCGACGGAACGAACGATTTTCTCTGGAATATTGACGTGATTCATAATGGCTTAATATCAACTCCTACCTCGAATCCGACGATGTCTCTCCAGCTTCGTTTGGCTCACAAGGGAAAGTCCTGGAAAGTCTTGGCAGATGACGTTGACGCTGTCTTGTCACTGTGGGCATATACTGCGCGCGGAGCCGATGAGGAATTTGAGCTCAGCCAGGGCGCCGAGAATTTCAATCACGTCAACTCAGAGAATGACAGCTGGCTCCGCAACAAGATATATCCAGCCAGTCTGAGAATTCTATGTCCCGCGGATAACGATATGAGAGACCAGATATGTAAAGATCTCAGTCTTTGGGCGCCAAAAGCTATGCAGGCCATGTTCAACATAACCGACCACCGACTTCCCCGAGAAGATAAAGACGAGATTTACGACGTGCCGAAGAAATTTCAGTCGAGCAGAATTGTGGGATTCAACCCACAAAAACGACCATTCTCAGACGTTCCACGAGGAGAGCGAGAGTTCTGGCGCACTCGGGATTCTGTATCGGAGCTACTGCCTCAACGCTCTGAGAGGGCTCACTGGGCCATCGAAACTCAGGAGACACTAGATCTTCTGTACGCAAAAGACCTATTATATTCGTTCTTCTGTTCCGTGGCACAGACGCTGAGGTCTCCTGTGCGAGGTAGAGCGGATATTGAGAACATCTTGATTGACATCACGTGGCGAAATGTTCTGAGAAGCAATCTCCGACTCTGTGTTTCGAAGCATGGGGACCTGAATAAGCTCATTGAAACTTTAATCGACCTTGAGCTTGGCTCTGAGATCGAGGCTACGTTGAGCCTCTTATTGCCTTTGAGCTTCTGGGACAAAGCGCCAGTACCATTCGCAATGTTCGACGTTCTCTGCGAGGAAAAGATCAAGACCCGTAAAGCGCAAAACTGGGAGCTTCTATTCCTAGATCATGATGATCTGAATTCCGTCAAACTTCGTAAGGAAGTTCAACTGGGCAGAGCTTTCTTCTTGCACCTCTTTTTCTTCTTGGTCGAGCATGCTCAGGACGCACAAGACGAACTTTGGTTGATGAATGTCGAGGGTAGAAAGCTGGATCAGGAAGCTGAAAGTCACCAACCCGATGGCTGGTCGTCGGACATGACCCCTGGTCAACGCAAGAATCTCGATCAACATTTCCGAAAGCATCGAATAGCACTGTTGACATGCCTTAGAATTCTAGGCAACGACCAGCTCTTCGAAGATCTGCAAACGCTTTACACCCACCAAGACAGACACCAAGGCTTTCTGCATTATCTGAGAGAACCCAGAGATATTGAACATGATGTAGAGCAGTCTGAGACGCGCTTGTGTCATAGATTTCATGCGAGAAAGTGCCTGCCTTGGAGGCAGCGCAAAGACCCACCAGACCTATCAGGCAAGTTGCCGCAACGCTTCAACATGACAACTGTTCATCTCGAGGCCATGAAAATCAATGGGAACCCCGCAACATGCAGGAAAGATATCCCTTGGATAAATCAGCCCGATGCATCTGGCTCTACACCTCTGCACCACGCTGCTAGGACAGAAAGCCTGAATATGGTGGAATATTTGATCAAAAACGGGGCTGACGTAAACTCAAGAGACTTCCGGGGATACACGCCGCTTCATTATGCTTGCGGCTACCGCGATGATAACGTCATTATCCCACTCACTGACGCAGGCGCAACATTTGACGTTCAAGGCACGGATGGAGCGTTTCCGCTTCATGTGGCAGCAGGCGAGGGGAACGTTGCAGTTCTTGCCCACTTGAACAGGATAAGCTCATCAACATATCAGCAGATCATCCACGGTCTGGAGGGAATTGAGTGGAAGGCTAAAGACTTTCACGGTCGCTTGGCCGTTCACTGGGCTGTTGTTGGAGGCCATTGGGGCGCTATCGAGGAGCTTTTTGCCTTTGTAAATGAGACTGAAAATTACGGCTGGACGGCGCTTCATCTGGCTATTTTACACGGCAAAGACGAAATTGTTCGCAATATTTGCAGGCTTTCAAAGAAGAAGAATCAAGTTTCTGTTGATCTGGAGAAGACAGATACTGAAGGGCGCACGGCTCTTCACTTGGCGAGGATTAAGGGAAATTCGGGAGCAGCTGACACTCTCATTGAGGCGGGTGCAGCGCCAGACCCTCAACATTATCTGCCGGCAATGAAACTATTACAACGACATCGGCACTACGATTTCTAAGCAGCGACTTCGCTTTTCCCTCGCAACACAACATAATGTCTGGAGAGAAGGATCATGTTCATATCTCAATAGAGCTTTCTAATCTGGCAGTTCAAGCATCCATCAAGGAATAAAGCCGTTTATTAGGTGGTGTCGCCCTCAGTTGATATTCGCAGGATGTTCTATCCTAGACCTGACCATCCTGAAAGAAATCATGTAGATAATGGCATGGAATTTGAAAGGAATTTGAATTTTCGAATCGGCTACTACTTAACTTCCAACGGCTTTTGGCCTGACATCGAATAGTAGTGTGCGTACGAGTGGATGGACAGGTTCATGAGATCCTTGCGCAGCTGTACTAAGAAGATCTCGACCCAAGACCTCTTGTGAGAGGTGCAATGGTATTCGCGTGAAGGCCATCATAAACAGCCGCCTGGCTGTAGCGGCCGATGTTCTTCAGGTCATTTTCCTTGGCCCACGGACCAACAGGGAGCTTCTTCGTGTCGTTGACCTGGTTGACATAGCCCGCAGCCTTCAAGCGTTCAATATGGTGATCAGCTGCGAAGAGTTCAACCCCGAATTTCTCTAGACCCTCTTTGACGAGGCTAGTGAACTTAGGAAGCGTGCAATCAGACGGCATGCTCCCGTCATCGCAGTCGAATGTCCACTTCATGTCCTGAAGCTCGATCCAGCCTCCTGGCTTAAGGACCCTACTGTCGTCAGCATATCGACCTCCAAAACACAGTTCGGGCATACCTATGGGCTTCTTTCAATAGCTTGGGCCAATTCTTGATGGCTGGTGCCATGTGTCGAAGATGAATGTAATCGATTGAATTTTCGGGGTAGAGCCATTCAGCCTCGGCGTCATCAACGATGAAATTCACGTTCGGCGGGACGTACCCAGGCTGTATGGGGCTGAGATCAATGCCAGTCACCTCTGCCTCCGGATATTCGTCGCCCACTATGTACCGGTCAGCGATTTCAGACTCTGATATCAAATCTTCAGAAGAGCATTTGAATGCACGAACCATCGATAGCCCAAATACCGGTACCAGTCCCGATGTCGAGGATCTTCTGGGGATTCTTCAACGGCGCGTTATGAAGTGCCCCACCACATAGGTGAAGAATCATAGCATGCTTCATGTCCTCGCGCTCCTGCTCAAGATCGTCATTGGGGAACAGGTAGCGGCCTTCTTTGAACTTGTGGTATCGTCGTTTGTTCTCGAAGTTGTAGTCGCGGACGCTGGATGACAATGAGGTGGACTGAGTGGATCTATCGTCAGTAGAAAAGCCTGCATCCTCCACCGGTTCATCAGTCTCGATGTTGGGGCCAGGCGCTGGTTGACTGTTGGTAGCCTGTTCCTCTCCTGCAGCTGTTGGAGCAGCGGTATCGGGTCTCGTCGGAGATCTCGAAGGAGACTTGGGAACGGCACCTTCATCCGCCATGATCGCTGCTATGGTAAGATATAGATCTACAGGGGTGGCTCGTCAGCAGAAACGGGCGATGGACGACTCTTTGATGATGTTGTACCCCGCTGTGAAAGAGCGATTCGGAAGAGGGGCAGGAATGAGAGCCAACAAAATTAAGCGAGACATAGATGGGCTGGCACTGGTTCGGGTCCGACTCCCTTTGTCCACGGTTACCACCTGCTTACCAAATAATCTTCATCTGCAGGTCTACGACCGGCCGGTCTCCTGAGCCAACCATGGTTAATCGCGGGGTAGAGGTCACTGTGTCCTGGTTAATATCCGGACAGAAGCCCTGGTTGTTTATTGTCACGGTATTTGGCTGGTATTCCACGTGCATTGTGAATAGCCTTGCGACGGGCAGCTTTTCGCCCGGCGTCCGCTGCCGGCCTTGCAGGCTTAATGCTTGGCATCGGTGATGAGACGCCGTACTTGAGGCATTGAGTGGAATCGATTGCCTGAATGACAACCATACGTTTCTCCGTATGCTTGCAAACAGATAAGGATTCATATTGAACAGGGGATGTTAGGCCACTTCTGTTGCCGTACCCCACAGGAAGATGGACCTGTTGCAACCAAGGGGGTGAGTATCCTTGAACCAACACGAAGCGAAGCAAACATAAATGACATGGTACTGGCCAAGGAGTAGAATCAGGCTGGGTTTCAATAATTGTCTACGGTGCTTGTGGATACTCTGACCAAAAAGGCATACCCTGAAGTATCTCATTGCTGCAAAATGCCGCGCTTTTCCTCTCTCTCCTCTATCTCTTAAACCTGAAAACTTTGCTATTCTATCCCAAACTCTACCACTTGACCAGTTCCCACGTTTCATCTTCTTTACTCGTTTGAAGAACAAGGTCATGTTAAGCAAGCCATTTATACCAAAGCCTTTCAACAAAGATGCCTTCTCGACGCGACAGCAAAGTTCATTCGCCTCTTGCCGATGGCCAAATTCGCCTGCTGAGATTGAAGCCTGCGAACGACCACTCCGCTCCCATTGAGTGCAGTCTGTTTGCAATTTCGCCCACCAAAAGCACTCAGTATGAGACAGTCTCGCATACATGGGGAGAGCCAAAGCGCGACAAAGTAATCAAAGTCAACTCACTAGACTTTCAAATTTCCAGAAACCTCTTTGAGCTTCTTCCCTACTTGCGACGCCGCTGGTCGGATCGCGTTCTTTGGATCGACGCCCTGTGTATTAACCAGGAAAATCATAAAGAACGCCCGAGTCAAGTCAAGATGATGGGTGAGATATACAAAGGCGCATCTCATGTTGTCATATTCCTGGGCAAAAAGTGGGATGGCTTGAACATTGCTATCGAATACCTCAAGCTTGCAGCTCACCAGGAAGACGCCCACCTTAACCCAACACTTGAGCCGCATCTACACGTAAGCAGCTACCTCGATGTTGTATACATATTGCTTACGCGAATCAGATCAACGGTCAGAACATTTCCACGCCTTACGTCGAGCGCAACCTTACCAAGTTCTTCTCGGCGGAGTGGTTCTTCCGAGTGTGGACAGTACAGGAATTCGTTCTTGCGGAAAGGTTCTCATTTCAGTTTGAGACGACCAAGATAGGGGGAAGCCTATTTTTAAAGGGATTCTTTGCCTTACGGCGACACATTTCGAATCAATGCTGCGGGCCGCTGTTTGTGGAATGCGGTGAGAGATTTGTGGCCGCCTTCACCCACACAAATGCGTTGATCCATATGAGAGGATTGAAGAGAGATCGATGTTTTCTGAGGACACTTCACGACTTGCGGTGGCGGCGATGTAGCAAACCTCGAGACAGGGTGTATGGAATGCTTAGAATGGATTTCACATTTCCTACAAGCAACATTCAACCTAATGACGACATCCCCATTGAGCAACTTTTCATCGACGTCGCGCTGCAGAACATACAGCATACGAAGACATTGGATGTCTTCAGCTTTTTCAGCCCCGGAAAGAAGACATCGCTGAATCTACCGTCGTTCGTCCCGGAATGGTCTCTCAAGCCGACCAATCGCTTTACACATCTCCTGTGTGGGGACCGCCAGATGACACTTCTGCATTACAATGCATCTTGGGGGAGTCAAGCCAAGTTCCGATTTCAGTTTGATGACCTGCAACGCCATGCTACTGCGAATGGCGTTCTCATCAATCGGATTAGAACCGTCGGAAATGCATGCTTCTTCTCAGACCCAGGTGATCTGGCTGGAGCGATCTCAATCGTCAAACAGGCTCGTCAGTTAGCAAGGCTCCCAGATCGTCTTCCCGCATCATTCGAAGCAGCCAGTCAAAGGGAACTTCAATTTTGGCGAACGATGTGTGGCAATATGGCCGTCAATTATCTAGGAAAAGATCGGGAATGGAAGCTGGCGGATCCAGCAGTTGACTTTGACTCGTATTTGAGGTGGTACAATGTTGTCAGCTCCAAGGAGAATTACTGCCCGTCTCTACTGAAGAATGAATCTTTTCAGTACCCATTGGTCCCCAATCTTTCCGGACGTAGATTCATACGCACGAACAGTGGGGATGTGGGAATGGCTGACGCCGAGGCACAGCCTAACGATATCGTGATGGTACTTGCTGGTGGTAAAGTGCCTTACATTTTGCGTGAACAGGATGTGGGTACGACTTCAAGCAAACATAAACGCTACAGGCTCATAGTCGATGCCTACCTGGATGGTATCATGCAGGGAGAAGGTGTTGCGGGGAGCGCGACATGGATGGAAGTCACCTTGGTTTAAAGCCCGATCAACCGAATGCATGAGCTTGATTTGGCCTCCTTTAGTCCCGGCAGGCATGAATGGTGTCAATTACTTCAAGAGTGTGGTTTTGCCAGGATATAGCAAGCGGCGACGTTTCCCTCCTGGCTTGTGAGCGGCGACTTGATATACTACATACAGGGCATCCCCCCTTTTACCTAAATGTGGTTCACCAACTCGGCGAGAACCTCCTTGCGCCAGCGGAAGAATATGCTGGCATGGGTATCATCTTCCAGTCTGAGGTGGGCGTGGTCTCCTAGCCGCTTCGCGATCTGAACTCCGTGGTTTGGAGGGACAAACGTATCGTGTTGTCCATACCACAACCGCATAGGCAGGTCAGTCCGGATATCTTCCACATTAAACCCGTACTCTGTTCCACACAGGTAGCCGTCATGACTCACTCCATCAATTCCTTGACGATAATACTGCCGACCAGTCATGACCATCCGTGCTACAATCTCTCTGTCTGACCAGAGACTAAGCTCCTGTCTCGGATAAGTCGCCTTCTTTTTCTCTGCCTCTTGTAGACGTAGTTCCAAACGCTGTTCATCTGGCAAGTTGTATTGACCCTCCCGGTGAAAATACCAGCCCGCAACGCGAGGGCCATATCGCCATCCGTACGTGAAGCCGAGCCAGTGAAACCAACCTGCTCCGCTCATGCCAATATCTGGTGGGCCGATTCCACAGACGATGGCGACGGCTTTGAGGTTGTCGCGAGGCATGGCTCGCGCACAGGCAAGAGCATATGGTCCGCCCCCCGATACGCCCTGTTATCCAAGTCAGAAATGCACGTCGGGACAGAAATAACATGTTTGGCTTACCATCACTCCATACTCGTTGATTTTGAGATGAGAAGCAAGATGTTCCAGGTCTTTCGGGTGATCCAAAAGCGTTCTTCCGGGCAGGAAGGTGCTTAGTCCCATGCCAGGGCGGTCCGTCGCGATGATGCGGGCGCCAGTCTCCAGGGCTGCCTCGTGGAGATGACCGGCCTCAACGCGAGAGCCGGGAAGTCCATGACAGTAAAAGATGGGCTTGCCCGTTGACAGCCCGTACTGGGAGTAGCCGAGCTTGCGACCGTCCGGCAAGGTCAAGACCTCAGTTGTGTCTTTCTCTGGGACTAGCCATGGCTCTGAGGGCGCATCGGTGGGGCTATTGCGAAATAGCAAAGACTTTAGATATGATATTGACATTGTGGGGGCGAGTCTGTATGGCGTGAAGCGACAATGTGGAGCCTCCAGTGCACCACAGCTGAACTTATATATTTCTTTGTAGGATTCGTAGCGCTTATGCTCAGTTCCGACATGTAGTGCAGGTACACAGTACCTCGTGTGTCGACCTATCCCGGTTAGGCAAAAGGAGGCACGGTATGTCTTACAGACAACTCTTTGACAAGCCCGCGGGAATATTCGGAGCAGGAGGACACGTGAGACAAGCTCGCATCTCCCAGAGGATGAAGATCTTCTTGATGACGGAGGGTGAGTCAACAGCCTTGAATTTCTCAGAGGCGCATGGCTACAGCGGCTACTTTCTCACAACAAAACTCGCCGACTCTTCCGCAATTCCGTACACCTGCAGACTGCCAAGAACCTTCGTGCCCCAATATGTAGAAGACCTTCGTAGGCCAAACTTCACCAAGTCGGAGATGCCGCGTAGAAATCTGCTACCCATTTGCTACCAAGGCGCAATCCGGCGACTTTGTGGCACAGACGTGTAGGTTCTCTCATTGGCAAAGTGATTAAGTGAATGCCAACTGGAATGAAAAACCTTTCGTTCTCGTCCAGTAGGCAGTACCTATCAAACAAGTCGAAACTTGGCAGCAATGAAAATCGCCCACGTTGGTGAAAATCCACGTCTTTGAGGGATTATTCGCGCTGAGAAGCCCAGACCCTAAACCGAGCTCGTCTTCCCCTTCCAGAATTATAAAATTCAGAGCCCATTTATTGTCCCTAATGAAATGCAAACAGGTCTGATCTGACTACCTAACCACCGATAGCAGAGCCGGATGCCGGTGAATCGACTCCACCCTGCCGAGCTGGACCCCATAAATACAGTGGTCCGCTTGCCGGGCGCCGCTGGGGCCCGGACCGGGAGACCGCCCATTCTTACTGCGCTGCCACTACTACTATTCCTGCAATTACGAACATTAATCTGCTTTGATATATTCGTCGCATTCACTAGACTTGTTTAAACTATTATTATTGGCATCCTTGATAATGATCAAGTAGATACGAAGTATAGCTGCGCAGTCAAAGGAAAATTCGAACGTCTTGGGACCGGAGAACCGACTGCCTCGATAAAAATCCTACCTAGTACGCATGCATGAGCGTCTGTGGGAAGTGCCAAACACAAAATATACAACGGAACATTTCATTGACAACTGGGGCTTGGTGTTTCACAGAAAAATCAACTCTGCCAATTAAAGCACGAACAGAAAAACACGGCGTGGCAGCTCCACAGGCCTAATTAGGGCGTTGTGAGTCGAGATGATTCATCGCCGCTAAGCCGGCACAAGAACGTATTGGGGTGATACCTCTACACTTTCCTCTCAACAGACGATTGAAATTAATTCCAGAATCCAGCCTCTCACAAGTGAATGTAATGAACTATCGCACTCGTCTGTTACAGCAACTGTGGCAGTGTCAATGGTCATATTGTATGCATCGCGGGCTTTCCGTTGAATTCGTCTGGTGGGGTCGATGGTGGTCAGGGGCCGACGAGCATTGATTGACCGCCACCGCTAGCTTGTAGCAAACCTCACCCTCTGGAATTCGAGTATAAAACAGCAACGTCTTCCCCTGAGGAAATCAACACAACAAAGTCGAAGCGGTCCTCCATCTCATCCTCGACTTTCGAAAATGCGACACTTTACGATTCCAGATCGGGCCACTGGCCTGCGAGAAGTGCCACGATCCCAACTAGACCTCAGAACCGACCCAGATATCATTGCGGAACTCAATACCTTCCGCCCCATCACCTCCGAGAAGAACGTCTGGGCATTTTGGGACAAAGGCCTTGACGCCATGTACCCGAGCTACAGATGCACCGTTCTAAACTGGGTACGCAAACTTGGCCCCAGCTGGACTGTTCGACTTGTCGATCTCATCGATGGCTCCCCCAATAACGTCTACAACTTCATCAGCAAAGACTGGCTCCCCGATTGCCTTGTCAACATGACCATGGACGGAGCTCACAAAGCCCAGCATGCGTCAGATCTCATTCGGCTCCCATTACTCTTCGAGCATGGCGGCGTATGGATGGATGTCGGCAACATGCTGCACACTCACCTCGACGATCTGTTCTGGGACGCTCTTTCCGACCCTGGCTCATCGTACGAGATTGGTCTCTGGATCATCACCGGGCAGATCAGGAAGAAATGGGGAAGCTTCGGCAACTTCATGCTTGCCGCTAGAAAGGGGTCCATCTTCATCAAAAACTGGCACAACGGCTTCAAGGAGCTTTGGAGAGATCGCACGAACGAACGAGGCTTCCACAAGCACTCCTTAATCCAAGAAATTGGAATCGCCGACGGAATGGCCGATTGGAATTTCGAAGAGAAGGTCCTGCAGATGAGCGACTACGTTGCGCAGATGCTCATCGGGGACCGGACGAGGAATCTTCTTGATGTAGAGACTGGCTGGAATGGACGCGCCTTCTACGAGAAGAAGGCGTTCATGGTAGAAGGGATCAACAATGGCATTCTCGGGGCCATGAAGACAGACTACGACGGCGCCAAGCAGATCGAGATCTTTACGACAAGGCTGGATGAACCGGACGAGGCAAGACGGAAAGCGGCCGAGGAATTTGTGATCGACATGCTTGAGAACAGCCACATGTACAAGGTGTATCACAACTCAGCAGGTGGACTACCTGCGCTGGGAGATCTGATCAAGAGGAAGGGTTTTCAGGATGCAGATCACAGACCAGGGACCTTTGGAGAGCTCTACAGATATGGAACGGTACATTGGCTGTCGACGAGGAAGGTTGACCGGCTGACACCTCCGCCAAGTGAAGATGAGCTGATTCGAGCTACCCCGACTACGCCTTCGGTGATAGATAGACAAAGCAGAATCGAATAGGCACATAGATATATTCTCCAAAATTAAATTGATTCGAGTCATGTTTACGTTCGTACCTCAGTGCCTACCTTGATGCTTGTGGTGAATACTGTGTGACCATTGGCTTGAACTACCTTTCTGGTATTGAGCCCACGTACATTGCATTGAGTCCACAAACATTATCCATTTATGTCCAATGATAGTTATATAGAAGGCCGCGACTCTAAAATGAATTTCTCTTTTGACCGTCACCCACCAAGCCTTTTCAACTGACGTTCGCAGCTCACTATGCCGTCATCCCAAAGAACGACTCTCATGGATTTACCCTTGCTTTTTAAGATAGTGCAGGAGACGAGGGCCATTGTCCATGGCACCTTAGTGAGCGAAACCGAAACTGCGCTGGACGAATATCTAGCCCCTTTGCAAAAGGAGAATCGAACGAGGCCCAACGACAACGTCGAATTTCGCAGTCAACCAGAACCCACTGTGACAAAGGCACAACAGGCATCCCCGGAGGATGTCACCTCAGCGACACCCAGAAAGCTTGATACTGATGATTCCGACGAAATTCAAAAGCAGCGTCCAGAAGCTTCGACTTGGGAAATTAATTTCGAACTAAACTTGCGTCGCAGCCCGATCATCCATCTCCCGGTCGATATTTTACTCCTCAACATGGACAATGTAGAGCTAGCCGACCTCTTCATGCTACGCCAGGTATCGTTCACCTTCAGGCGTTTGTATATGAACAATTGGTTCCCTCAACCGGGCGCGCGCCTCGACAAGTCGAGGTTCCGAGGAGATGAGGAAACTGTCCGAAGATCGGCAGAATTTTCGTTCTGCACACCGTGCTTACAACATCGAGCTACGGAAGTTACCGAGCTACAGTTATATCACTTAACCCTGGCACACATAATGTGGTGTTACTGCTGCGACAGATACCATCCCAGACTGTGGTTTTCGTCAGAAGAGCGAAGAAACAATTCGGTGGGTCGCGAATGCATTATCTCACAAGGTCGGGTCCATCTCTGCGCCCATCTCAAGGTTTCTCTGAAGGACGTCGGTCGTTGGACTGGCTCGGTAGTGCATGGAGGAGCTACGCCTCACCAGAGCTTGACTTACATGAGATGCCAAACGTGTAGCGACCAGGCCATATCGGCGGCTGCTACCGCTAACGCCGGATACATCAACCCTCCAACGGTTTCTCTGTGCCTTTGGCTTCAGAAAGAACCTAGTATTGTGTTTCATTGGACTCTACCAGTATATGTCGTCAGGAAGGCTGACCGCGTGAACGACCAAGCCCTTACAGCTGCATTAGAGGCACTGAAAACACGACATGGCAGCATATTTTGTCCTCACGTCAATTCAAATCTTGAGCAGCTACTCAGACCATTTCACCCGGAGTATTGTTCTTGTCTAGGGCCCGATAGTCGAGTGGGTGGCGTTATTCCATACAACCCTAAGGCGGGAAAACTGCCGGGGGCCGTCGCTTGCAAAGACGGCAAAGACGTCGCCGGGGACTACAGGTTTCTTCCTCAAAAGAAGCCTCTGCGACATATAATATACTGCAAGGGATGCAGCACGCTATATTCTTGGGACGAAAATAACGATCAGATCTCCCTGTCCAGAACGTCTGTCGTGCTTGCACCTGCAAAAGACGGCATGGAATGGGACCAATCTGGGATGGCTCTGCTCGATCCTGAATCCTTTGGGGTAGCATCAGATCCTGTGGCGAGGAATCGTATCTGGTGTGATGACAGAAACTGTGCTAATGGTCGAGAAGGATGGAGGGTCTTCAGCAGCAATCTGACAGGTTATGACTATCAAGAAAGCACGATACACGCGCCAGATGGTTCGGAATTCGCAAGAAGAAGCCCAATCATGGGCTGTGGCGAGGCACCCCACGCAGAGGTTCGTTGTTGTCGTTTCTGAAATCGTTGAGTTGCAAGACAATATCTCAGAGGGCGTTGGGGCGAGAGTGAGGGAAGATGAAAATCGACGAAGCGCTAGTGAAGAGACCCACGTCATGCGTCGTTCGTTTCCACAGAGTAGTTACCAAAAGAAGGCAGGGGCGCCCTACGTGGTGACAAGGAGATATATCATATTTCTAACTGATCTATCGCCTGAAAGGCATGAAATGACGGCTGGGGGAGTATCAAGAATTTGACGTTTGTGACGGATCCTATCCACGTCGTCTTCGCTGATGTAAATTGTCCTCTCATCTCAAAGTCTACATAACACAGAGCTTATAAGAAGAGTCGCTTGAAATATAAATACAACTCGTGTTGAACGACCGTCCAGCCGTATGATTCTTCTTATGTCTAAGCAACTATAAGTGACGATGACCCTTTTGCCCCTTTAGTATTGAACAGATTTGGGAGGGTGAAAGACTTCTGTGTCTCATCACGAAGCGACTAATTGAATCAACGTACATGTACAACAAAAAACAAATATAGAGCACTCTTAGGTTGTGGGATGCTCTTGATGAATTCTTAGCGAAAGGGCAAAAAGCCACAGCATTCCAATTGGACATTGTTCACTGCAGTTGATCATCGTTAGAAAGACTGCTTTGCGTAAGGGCTACACACGGGGCTCATCCAATTGGCTGGCTCGGATACCTTCTTTCTCATCTCATGCCTTCCTTCTGATGCCGAGGACACGCCGCCAACCAGACGTGAAATTAGACTCGTCGGACTGGGAAGCCACGTTTCCGTCCCTCAGCGGACGAACTTCGTTGCCGAAATAGTCTACACGCCTTTACGTTGAATAACCAACCACCGAAGGAACCGAGATTGGGTGCGTGCGCCGCCCACATCGTCCAATGAACAACTACCGACGTAGTCCTACTTTGTGCTCTCATTTGCAGAATGACGGATGAGAACGGTTCCTGAAACGAGAGTTTCCAACTCTGTCTTTCCCGACTGAGAAGGAGGGGCGGGACGCCATGGACGGCGCGGCTTTGGCGCGGGCGGAGAGTGGGGGGAACCGGCCGTCACTGCTCGGGGAGGCGAACAAGGTTATTGTTTTCGTCCCATCCGGCTCGGTCTTCGGTGCCCCACTGCTGGCCGGTGCCCGCTTACGATGGCGATGGTTACCGGCTGATTTGACTTCATTGCTGGACGATATAAGAGATGGATGTCTTCCCGATGCGGAGTCCTTTTGAGCAAAAGAGTCTGCAGCAACCAACACCATTGACTGCATAGAAAACGTAGCTGTATCGAAAACCTTCGCAACATAATCATGGCCATCACTCCGAACGAACTCCCGGGCCTCATTTCCCAGCTGTCTGCTCTCGTGAACTCAAATCGAGATGGAGCACCAACCCCGGAAATGGAATTCATCGCGGAGAAGATTCTATATGCGACACGGCCGTACGGCAACGACGCCATGAACCGCATCTACCCGTACGTTGAAATCGTGACCATTAGACTGTTCATGGACTGGGGCGTTTTCGAGAACATCCCTGATGAAGGGACTATTTCATACGCGCAGCTGGCAAAGAGGGTGGATGCCGATGAGTCGATTCTCAGTAAGCATGAAATTCAAGCCCCCACGCTGATGTTCCAACGAGCCTAAGACATATTAGGACGTTATGCATGGATCCTTGTGGCGCGCAACATACTCATCCAGACTGGCGAGGAGCTGCTATCTCACTCGGAGGTATCGAAGAGGTACAGGCCTGGCAATCTGGAAGTGAGACTGGCCACATTCTAGTACGCATTCTACTAATCTTTGTTTTCAGAGTGCAGTTACTTACCTTACACACAGCTACGATGAGATGTTCCTCTCAGCGGTGAAAATGCCAGATTATTACCGCCACTACGGCCGTCGCGAGCCGACGCAGCAGAACCACACGCCGTACTCTTACGGCCACGGTGAGCCGGACAAGACGCTATGGGAGATTTGCCACCAGGAGCCCGCGCGGTTGAAGCGCGTCATGGATGCCATGGACACGGTGACGCATGGCCCAATGATCGGGAAGGAGTACGATTTCAGCTGGCTCAAGGAGAAGATCGCGGACCCGGCGCACAAGGACAGGATCCTGTTTGTGGACGTCGGCGCCGGGAAGGGGCATATTACGAAGGCGATCCTGCAGGAGAACCCGTTCATCCCCCACGACCGCGTGGCGCTGGAGGATCGGGACGAGGTTATGAAGCAGGTTGCGGCGAATCCTGATCCGGGGCTTGCGGGGGTGAAGCTGCAGAGCCATGATTTTCACAAGGAGCAGCCTATCAAGAGTAAGTTATCGTCACCTGAAGAGGAGAAGATCCAGGTTTGGCTAACGCGTCGCAGAGGCATTCACCTACTTCATCTGCCGCTGTCTTCACAACTACAGCGACGAGGTGTCGGGCAAAATGTTAACACATCTCAGCCAGGCCATGGGGTCGGACAGTAGGGTGCTGGTTGCGGAGATGGTCATGGATGACCCGCCGCAGCCATTGCAGGCCATGTATGACTTTACCATGCTTGACATTGGCGGGAAGGAGAGAACGGCGAAGAACTGGGCTCAAATGGCTGCTGGAGCGGGGTTGAAGGTGAACAAGATATACGGTACGAGTAGAGAGATGAAGGTTGTAGAACTTGTCAAAGCTTGAGCTTTGCAGTGGTTAGATATTGTCTTGTCACGAATGAGAATTTCAAACGATTGAACTTTCATCAGCATATTGTAGGCTCGATTCATTTTCTTGTTGCCCCTCGTTTCTCTCACATAAACTCAATATGAGTAGGGAGCTAACTTCATGATCATGGCCCGTAGCTCACTTCCCCCAGATAACCTGTCCGTCGCGGCCTTCTTTCAGGAACATGTCGCATAACCGTCTAAATAAGGTAGGTAACCTCCCAACAGACGCCATCATCGTAATCACATCCAACCTCCCAACCAAGCCTTGGCCCAAGCGACCAACCAAGATCTTGGCATATCGGCCTCCTTCCCGTCTGGTCCAAAACAGGATCGAGACCCGCCGGACTGCAACCCCGTATACGCAGGTTCCGCGCCCACGCACACTTGCCGAGATGTTACGATGCAATCGCATGATGGCTTTCTCGATGATCCGAAGAGGTGAGATTTCGCTGTATAAGTTGGGGCAGCTCTCTCATTGCGTAAGGCAGGGAGGCATGAGAAGGAGTTTGGACTCTAGGTCTCAATGCCGACATCATGCCTTCGGTCTGGACCTTAGCCGTTGCGGTGCTGCCTTTCCTGGGTAGCGCCAGTGCCCTCTCGAAACGTCAGAATGGGTCTTCCGTCACTGTGTCGAATCGCTACATTATCGAATTCGCCCAGGTAAGCATACCGCAGCTCCCTCATCACCAGCCAATTCGAACGACCTCTTACCATTTACACAGGGCCAAGCCTCTTTGCAAGGAGCAATCGCCTCCCTCCCCGACATCCAAGTCATCAAGACGTTTCAAAACGACATCTTCTCCGGCGCATACGTCGAGACCGAAACGCACGACGTAGCCAGCCTCCAAGCGCTTCCCGACGTCGTCGAGGTTTGGCATAACCATGTCGTCAAGCTTGATCCCGTCAAAGTCGCGCGGTCCTTTAGCGACGACGCGGCTTCGGCGAACTACTCCACGCATCACACGACTGGGATGAACAGACTGCATGAGAACGGAGTCTTTGGCGAGGGCGCGAAAGTTGGCGTTGTTGATAGCGGGATACAGTACTCTCATCCTGCAGTAAGTTCTTGATCTGCCCCTTGGATGTCGCAATTCTGACATGTGTATAGCTCGGCGGCGGATTCGGGGCTGGATTTAAGGTTGCTGGAGGTTATGACTTTGTTGGTGACGGAAGTAGGTGATTTTTTGCCCATCCTCTGATTCGGGTTTTGATGATTTCTAGATTGGCCTGATTCGGGTGAAAAGGAGCCCGACGAGGATCCGCTCGACATTCTCGGCCATGGAACCCACGTCGCGGGCATCGTGGCGGGGTCTTCTACCAAGTCAATATCCCTTCTCTGAATCACTTCAAACCCATGTACTGACATGACCAGCTTTGTCGGTGTCGCCCCGAAAGCCTCGCTCTACGCGTACAAAGTCTTCACCTCAACAGGCGAAACAGACGAAGCCACACTCATCGAGGCGTTCCTAAAAGCCTACGATGACGGTGTAAGCCCCCCTACCTCACCTCAAAATACCCTCGCAGATCTAAGAGCCAAAAGATGGACATCATCACCGCCAGCATCGGCGGCCCCAACGGCTTCTCTGACAACGCCTGGGCCGAAGTAGCCTCCCGCATCGTCGACCAGGGCGTCCTCGTCACCATCGCCGCCGGAAACTCGGGCGACTCCGGGCCCTTCTACGGCTCCTCCGGCTCCTCGGGCAAGAACGTCCTCGCCGTCGCCTCTGTCGAGGGCGAGTCTGCGCCGATGCCCGCCTTCAAAGCCACCTTTGCCCTCCGGAACGAGACTTCCTCCAGCAGGATTGGATACATCCCTTCCGTGCTGTACTTCCCCGAGTCCGTCGCCGGGTGGCCCATCGTGCCCCTCGGGATTGATACAAATGCTACTGCCGAGGCGTGCGAGCCGTACCCCGAGGGGTCGCATAACCTCACTGGGGTCATTGCGCTCGTACGCCGCGGCGGGTGCGACGCCATGACGAAGCAGGCGAACCTCAACGCCATGGGCGCGCAGTACATCCTCATCTACAACAACGAGAGCCCGCTCGCGCAGCTGTACACGGATGACTACCAGAGCGCGCTGGCTGTCATCGAGAGGCACTCAGGCGAGGCCATAGTCGAGGGGGTGAAGGCCGGAGCCCGCGTCACGGCCGACTTCTCCGCCGGACCAGACGACGTCGTGGGTCTGCCGCGCGACTTTGCCGGGCTCCCGTCGTCATTCACATCTTGGGGCGGGCTGTACAACCTCGAGCTCAAGCCGGACATCGCTGCGCCCGGCGGGGAGATTTTCAGCGCGTATCCCACGGATAGCTTCTCGACGCTTAGCGGGACAAGTATGGCGTGCCCCTACGTGGCGGGCGTGGCGGCGTTGTATATCGGCGCACACGGCGGCCGGGGCGTCCACGGGCCCGGCTTCGCCAAGATGCTCGCGCGGAGGATCATCGCCAGCGGGAAGACGGTGAAGTGGTGGGACGGTGTTCTCGATATGGCGGCCCCGCCTCCGCAGGTGGGCACGGGGCTGGTTGACGCGTTCAAGGTCGTGAACGCCACCACGTCGTTGGAGTTTGAAAAGTTCGCGCTGAACGACACGGCGAACTTTGTCGCTTCACACGAGGTTGTGGTGAGTAATAAAGGCAGTGAGGATGTGAGTTACACGTTCTCCGTGGAAGACGGGGCTGGGATGGAGATTCTGCTGCCGCTCGATACGTTGGTTAGTAGCTCGCCAAGAGTGAGGGCTCTGGAGGAGGTTGAGCCGAGGGAGATGCCGGTTGAAGTTGTTTTGCCGGAGGGGTTTACGCTCAAGGCTGGGGAGGGTCAGGTATGTCTTCTGATGTTGATGAGGAGGAAGACGGGCTAACGAGTGCAGTGTGACGTTCCAAGCACCCGACTTTGGTCACTCGGCAGGATTGCCGCTGTATAGTGGGAAAGTTATCGTGAGTGGAAGCAACAATGAGTCCCTCGCCATACCGTACATGGGTAAGAGACTGCCGATGCGGGGTGTTCTGGGTTTAATCACACATCTAACCACATAATAGGTCTCGCGGCAGATTTGAAGAAGGAGATGGACAATATGTACATGCACGGCTTCCCCAAAGCAACGACGACGTACGACTTTATCCCCGTTGAAGAGAAGCCCTAGTGAGTTGCCTGTTGTTTACAGAATTGGCAAGTCGCTAACACAGTTCACAGCTGGACGAATGAGATTTGGCAGGATGAGGATTGGCTTTGGCTGACCATTCAGATGAAGTGGGGGTCCAAGGAGCTCCGATGGGACGTAAGTTTCGAATCCCCATTCTGCTGTTTGAAAGAGCACCTGGTCCTGACCACCCTTGCCAGATCTACGAGGCAGGATGGAACGAGAGCGACTGGAGCTACCCGCCGGCGGTCGGCGAGGACGGTTACATTGGGTCGGTGGCGTACTACGACCGGTCCGACACCGAGTACTGGAGCCCGTTCTCGGACTCGAGCGGGCCGTTTGAGGTGATCCCGTTCCCGCTGGAGAACGTGCACCGGAATGCCATCTACACGTCGTACCGGCACACGTTCTTCTGGTTCGGCGTGTTGGCGAACGGGTCGCAGATTGAGCCTGGGAATTACACGTGAGTTCTACGCTTCAGAGTATTTATGTAGTATGAGACGAGATGCTAACGAATGCGATTGCGACAGGATGCGATTCGCTGCCCTCAAGCCGTTTGGGGACCCGGCCAAGTCTGAGGATTGGAGCATCTGGAAGTCTCCTCAGGTTTCCATCCTGGGAAAGTTTGGGCCGAGTCCTTGGGGTTGACAAGGGTGATGGTATGGGGCTATGAGACAGACTGGTGTATGTCATCCAGTTGACCATATAGTATCTACAAGATGGCTATGGTGTAAAAGAGACACATCGTGAAGCCGCGCGTTCGTCCTCCGAGTGAGGTCTGTCTGTCTTGTCAACAATGTCAATGAGAGCACGCGATTCGGTGAGGGCCGCTCGGATGGGCCTCTCGGCGGGAGCGGGCTCTTGTGGAGGCGCTACCGCCCGGAAAGGCAGGTGCTTATCGCTGGCAGCAGCAGTGTTCCCCACCGAAGCCGGCGTCCCCGCGATAGCTGTGGGTCTCCATGCGGGGCCATGCGGGGCACTCACCGCGCTGCATGGGGCCCTCCAATCAGCGTGGTATCGGCACTTTATTGACATGTTGCGCTCAATTGCCCAATGGCAGCGGGCGTTTCTCGCAGGGTTCTGTTTGTGGCCGTAGTGGTAACAATATCTCGCTGAAATTACAGCAGAATTGTTTTCCTGGGAAATCCCCACGGGCTGATAAGAAGCGGGCAATCACATCACCACCCCCCGGGCATCACGTCGATTGGCCCGGACCAGTTCCCCAGTTATCGTCTTGTTTGTTACGTTTGTCAATTCTCGATTGAATCAGACGAACTCTCTCCAACACAAGCTCTGCCAAAATGTCGCACGGGAACCTGCAGCGGACCGACCAGCCTGCTGGATCCTTCCCTACCACCTTGCTCACTCACTAGGTAGCCAATCTATGGATACCAAGACGACCGTTTCCCTATCACGTTGTGGGCGCAATTGACACCCATGCCAATCACACGAACGATAACGGCCATGGGTGAACCGCGGTGACTGACAGTCGATCACTGGGTAGCTTCCCTGATAAAGCTTGGCCGCGCCTGCTGCTGTTGCTGCCGCGACTCCTGCCTCCCGCTCCAGCTTCCCAGCCCAGCCCTTCCTCCTCGTCCTCGGTCTCTGACGCAGGCGCACCTCTCCCCGCCGACAAGCTCACACCGCGGTCCAAGCCAGCCAGTCTCTCGAGAGCTCCATCGCCATGAAGTCGTTCGCGACCACCGCCGCCGTCGCGCAGCTGCTGCTCGGCCTCCTGCAGCCCGCCCTCGCGGCCCCGAGCACGTATGCCGGGCCCCCGAAGCTGGGCGCCGTCGCCTCCGAGACGGACATCTGCAGCGAGATCGGCACCAACCTGCTGAAGAAGGGCGGCAACGCGGCCGACGCCCTCGTCGGCACCGTCTTCTGCATCGGCACCGTTGGCATGTACCACAGCGGCATTGCGGGCGGCGGCTTCATGCTCGTGAGGTCGCCCAACGGGACCTACGAGTTCATCGACTTTCGCGAGACGGCCCCCGCCGCGGCGTACGAGGACATGTACGCCAACAACACGGCGGCCAGCATGTACGGTGGCCTGGCAAGGTGAGTTCCAACAGCATCATTCACAGAAAATGCGCCAATGCTAACGACGCACAGTGGTGTCCCGGGTGAGCTCCGCGGCCTGGAGTACCTACACAACAAGTACGGCCGCCTCCCCTGGGCCGACCTCGTCGCACCCTCCATCAAGATCGCCCGTTTCGGCTTCCGCGTCAACGAGGACCTCGTCAAGTACATGAACGCCGTCACCCCCAACGGCAACTTCCTCACCGACGACCCCTCCTGGGCCATGGACTTCGCCCCCCACGGCCACCGCGTCCGCCTCAACGAGACCATGACCCGCAAGCGCTACGCCGACACCCTCGAGGCCATCGCCACCGGCGGCGCCGACGCCTTCTACACCGGCGCCATCGCCAACGCCACCATCGCCGCCCTCCGCGCCGCCAACGGCACCATGACCCTCGAGGACCTCGCAAACTACACCGTCGCCATCCGCGAGCCCGCGCACATCACCTACCGCGGCCACAAGCTCACCGCCTGCAACGCCCCCTCCGGCGGCATCGTCGCCCTCAGCGCGCTCAACACCGTCTCCGGCTACGAGGACTTTGGCGCCCCCGCGAGCCGCAACCTCTCCGTCCACCGCCTCGACGAGGCCATCCGCTTCGCCTACGGCCAGCGCTCCAAGCTCGGCGACCCGCTCTTCGTCGACGGCATGTCCGCCTACACGGCCGCCATGATCTCCCCCGAGACCGGCGCCGAGGTGCGCTCCAAGATTTCGGATTTCCGCACCCAGAACGTGTCCGCGTACAACCCCGAGGGCTTCGAGTCCCTCGAGACCCCGGGAACGTCCCACGTGGCCACCGCCGACGCCAGCGGCCTCGCCATCTCGCTCACGACGACCGTCAACCTCCTCTTCGGCTCGCAGCTCATGGTCCCCGAGACGGGCGTCATCATGAACAACGAGATGAACGACTTCAGCATCCCCGGCTCCAGCAACGCCTTCGGCTACGTCCCCAGCCCGGCCAACTACATCCGCCCCGGCAAGAGACCCTTGTCTTCTATTTCCCCCGTCATCGTCGAGAAGCCCGACGGCAAGCTGTACTTTGTGATCGGCGCGGCGGGTGGCAGTCGTATTATTACCGCCACCATCCAGAACCTGCACAACGTGCTGGACAGGAACTTGACGGCGCCCCAGGCGCTGGCTGAGCCCCGTCTGCACGACCAGCTTAGCCCGAATATTATCAATGTCGAGTACTCGTATGATAACAGTACGATTAGCTATCTGCAGTCGCTGGGCCACAACGTCACGTGGGTTGCGCCTGGTAGCTCCTCTGCGCAGGGTGTGAGGTTGTTGGAGAACGGCACGTTTGAGGCTGCGGGTGAGCCGAGGCAGAAGAACTCTGGCGGTTATGCTGTGTAAATGTCTGGGATTGGCATTATGAAAAGAGTAGAGTCGTGAGCGAGGCGTACAAAGACGTCTGGGTGTCTTACCTAACACCTTAAAATGCGCAGAAGAAGCGCTTAAAAGCTGCATTATTAACAAGATAAATAAACATATAATACCATCCAATTCGCTGTGATATTCGTCAGAATTGGGAGCTAGGAGCTGAGAGCTGAGAGCTAGAGCGCGAATCATCTGTACATGAATCTCATCGGCGATTCATTGCCCAGTGACCCACATCACCTTGCAGTGCAGACAACTCTGGAAGAATCCAAGAATAGCAAGTTCGTAAGTAATGCAAGATGAATTGTCCAATAGTCTTGGCGCTGGGCGACTTCGCTCATTCGAAATGATTCGCCTATGCTGTGTCGGCCCAAGTAAGTTGAAAAAACCACGCAGCCATAGTTCCATATGGATATTACAGGTCTCAAATTCGGTTCCTTGTATGCATTGTCTCGGGAAAACCCCCCAAACGAGACTTCGATCATTGGATGCCCGGGTGATGCACCACTTCAATTTGCACAGCGGCATGCAGCACTTTATTGCTTCGTGCATAAATACCTGAGGCATTTAGGCCGTACCGCATATGGAATCCTTGAGCACAGGTATTGCAGTCTTTCAAGTTCAGATGTACTCAGACATCGACTCCTGGAAAGATAACTGGAAAGAAACGTTGGAACAGTTGAGTACAGTTGTTTCAGTCACTGCAAGTCAATTCAAAGATAGGTATCATCGAAATTACTACTAATCTCGTGAATTTAGCCGAAGTCTATCGAAAACGAGAAAGAGTTAGAAGAGTTGATGTATGTATGATCCTCAACTAAAGAAGACAAAGGTCTACTTCAAAGTTCTCCAGATTCTTCGAATATTCTTGGACATTGTCGAAGCCGCAAGCGTTGAATTTGAGTCATTTTCAGGTAGATTTACTGCTGACCCGGAGTTCAGCCGTGTAGCAGGACTTTCCCAGGAAGACTCACTTGTCATCAATCATAATTGGGCCACGGTCAAGTCATTTCACAAAAAAGAATCAAAGAAACTGCTTTTTCAAATCTCCGCAATGAGAACCGAGATCGAAACCCTTAGGGATGGCGTAAGGTCGCCCCGTTGACTGGAGAGAATTGAGCTAATGAAGATTCAACAGCTCTTCAACGCCCAGTCGGTCAGAGAAGCCCAGAAGAGCAGAGAGCTCAACAAAATTATGATGGTTTTTACCATTGTAACAATTCTGTTTCTCCCGCCAACATTTGTCGCCGTGAGTTTTCGATGCCTGTGCAAACTCTATTTGGACAAAGGCTGAATATTGAAAACAAGACTTTCTTTGGCGTCGACATATTCCACGCCGCAAGCGACGTTCAAACTCGGAAGATATTTTGGACTGTCTTCAGTATCGTGACAGTGACTACGTTTGTTACCTCAATTGGTGCCATACTCGGACTGTTGACGCCGGCTAGTTGGACCAGGCTTCGGAGCACGATGCCCAAGCTGAGCGGAAGTTCCGACAATCTTCCAGGAGAGCAAGAGGGGCTTGAGAAAACACAGAGTACCTGGAGGCGGCTTTCATCGTTCCTGAGGAGACGTCATAAAGGGGCTCGCACGCCCGAACAGGACTCCACACTGGCGTAGGAATCAGCATTTGATAACGAGCACGATGCCGATGCAAGTTTCGAGTGATCAGAGCAACCTTGTTGCGAGCCTAGCGCTCATAAGACGGAAATTGGAGTGCAGCAACAATGGTTCCACTTGTATTTCTCATGCTATTCGCCATAATACACTCAATGACACATTTAGTTGACGATTTCTGTGGCCTAATTAGCACCAATAGCGACTGACAAAGGTCATTTGAACCAGGACGGCTTCGGGGAAGACAAGAATGGAATGAGCCGGACAGGGCGTGACAATTAATGCGAAATTCTGAGAGAAGTTTCATCCGGGCACCTCCGATTGCAAAATCCCGTCTTTCACCAACAAAGTGACCCCTAATACCCCGCATTCCCCAACTCACAATGAGCCGACATTTTCCCGGCGACGGGCTACTCCATTCCCGAGCTGGTTCACAGTTAAATCCGGGGCAGATGCGACCGCCGAGCTCCACGTTACCTTACATACTCACGACCAACATCAACCCCATCGGCAGAGTTATATCGGATTGTCTGGCCTTTTTGAGAGCGGATACCACCATCAAAAAGGAGCGCAACCGATGCATCTCTCCGCACGCTGCAGTACACCTTCCTGAGCTTCGCAAACGCGGTGCTCGAGCATGAACGAGACTGCCAGAGACGCCGCCCCGAAACCGACGGAAGCTTGCCAGGCCTGCAAGTATCGCCACCGCAAGTGCGACTGGGGGAGGAGCGGCTGCCAGCAGTGCAGGAACGCGGGCATCAACTGCGTGCGCCAGCCTACGTTCAAGTTCCGCTTCTACCCAAAACAGAACGCCCTCACCGACGCCCCTCCAGGACTATGGCGCCCTTGCCCGCTGCCGACGGCGCCGGCCGTGTTCTACGACGAGACTCCGGAACTGCGAGCCTTGTACGAGGAGGAGAGCCCGCGCCTGTCCGAGGACGCCGAGGGATCGTTGGGTCCGAATATGTCGGCTGAGAGCGCCCCGGCGGGCAGCGTGACCAGCAGCCAGCACGCCTATCCGTGCCTGGACGATTCCACGTCCTTGGGGCGCCTAATGAATGACACCTCGCCCTCGACGGACTATTTGATGGAAGACGTACCGCCTGCTGCGGAGAATTTTGCAGACGAGATCTCGCCGCCGAGTCCGCGGGAGGCGCTCCTGGTTCGCAACTTCACGGATCATATGGCGCTGTGGACGGACGTTGCGGATCCGTCACGAACCTTTGAGACGGTCGTGTCCCAGATGGCGTTTACGGATCTCATTATTCGATATTCTATATGCGCCTTCTCCGCGCGCCATTTCAACCGGTGTCGGGACGAAGACGGCGACGGCCTCGCCTTGCACTATCAGAATCTATGCCTCAACCTCCTCATACCGTCCATGTCTGGTGGTCAGAAGATCACCGAGAGCGTGCTGACGGCCGTTGCCCTGCTGAGGCAGAACGAGGAAATGGACGGTAAGCGTCGTGACCTTTTTGCTGTCTCCAATGCTAACCTTGAATAGAGGACGATTATCGCTTCCACTTGGAAGGCACGTCTCGCATCCTGAACATGGTCCCAGAGTTTTCCACGCTAGGAGGGGTGGCCGAGGCCGCATGCTGGCTGTGTCTCCGAGAAGACATCTACGTGTCTCTGACGACGCAGATACCGCTCAAGACGGGACTCGACTGCTTCCCCAACTCGGTCTCCATCTGCCGCAATGACGACTATTCCTGGGCAAGCAAGTCCATTCTCAACCTCGCCTTCCTCCTCCAGCGCGCCTTTTGCGAGCCCCGAGATCCCTCTGACGTGGCCCTCTCCGAGACCGAGATCGCAGACTGGAACGCATCCAAACCGGCGTCCTACCGGCCCATCTACTTCCGAGAGCGATCGCGAGAGGAAGGCCGCTGCTTCCCGGAGGTTCTGACGCTGCTGCCGCACCACACCGTCGGATTGCAGTACTACCACATCGCTCAGATTGTCCTGAACGCGATCGGATCGCGCAACGTCGTCCACACACACGAGTACCTAGCCGAGAGCAGGGCGAGAGAACGACGCATCCGACATCACTTGTTCATGGTCCTGGGCCTGGCGACGTCGAACGAGAGAGCCGAGAACACGTGGTTCACGGCACGACACTGCCTGGCTGTCTGGGGCGCATACCTGCACCATCCCGCCGACCAGAACGCCGCGCTCGAGTTTCTGGAGAAGTGGCGACGGAGATCCGGATGGAAGACTTCGGCGCTCATCGAATCGCTGCAGCGGCAGTGGAGAGAGAACATCGAGGACGACTGAAGCTGTGTGCGTGTGTTCAATGGTTTATGGCTTATGCATTCTGGCAAGCTACCGACACCCCGAGAATACCCCGAGAAGAAGACAGTGAGATCGTACGACACAGAGCGTGGCATGCGACAATGAGCCTCGGACGAAGTGAGGCTGCCCCGAGCAAGCACCGGCACGACGTTGAGACCAGACAGACCAAAAGCGGCATCGCGACCTGGGATGTGCCATGGACGACGCACTCTTCCCGTACCCCGTCCCCCGCATCATCTCCACACCACCCACACACCAGCCCCAAATCCCCGACATGCGGCGACAATCTTAGCTCCACTGGCGTTTCCCGGACGGGGTGAATTCCCCCATCAGGATTTGACTTGGGGTGGGGAGACGCACCTTTCCAAACTTCTCCCCCAGCTGGCCCCTTTCGTCTGAAAGTCCGTGTAAAACCGGGGTGTTGGCCTTCAACTCAAATCTCAGCGGGGAGAATTCCCCCCTTTGTCGAAATCCTCTATGGAGGGGTCTTTCAGCATGTCACTGGCGACGATTGACGACGAGACGAAGGTTGGCTCTCGCGTCGTGAGAACGATATGAAAGGCGAAGACGCCGCGCTTCATTTCGAGCCTGGAGACAAGTGCACAAACCCTTCAACCACAATTTTACAATGGCTCCCTCTACTGTCATCGATCATGCTGAGGCCAACGGCGTCGACATCGCCGCCAGGGCTGCTGTCAAGCAGGCAGAGCTGAGCGGCACTGCCGAGCGCCCTCCGGTGGCTGACGACTACATGTACGACTTCAAGTACAATCACGCTCTGCCGACTACCGACGTCCTCGGCGTCCGGATTCCGCAGGACTGCGACGCGCAGGCCGAGGCAGAGGGTATCGTGAGACAGCTGTCCGATGCTCTGGGCACTGGAAACGCAGAGGCGTTTGCAGACCTGTTCCTCGAGTATGGTACGCTCATCTCAAGACCTTCTGTGATCGAGGACAAATCTAACACACGACCGCAGGCGTCTGGCGTGACAAGCTCTCCTTCACCTGGGACCAACGGACTTTCAACTTCCGCCCGGCCATTCTGAAGGCGGCCCGCGATCTCCTCCCCACCACCAAGGCCTCCAACTTTGCCTTCCTCAAGCCGGCTCCCGTAGTCGACCGCCCCTACGACGACTTTGCCCAACTGCAATTTGTTGTGTCGTTCGAGACGGACCTAGTCGTCGCCTCGGCCGTCATCAAGGCCGTCCTGACGAAGGACGGCTGGAAGATGTACACCATGCACACCGTCGCCGAACAGCTCAAGCAGTTCCCAGAACGCGCCCCCGCCGACGGCCACATGACAGGCACCATCAGCTGGGAGGCGCAGCGCGCAAAGGAAGTCGACGCGGCTGACCCCGAGATCCTCATCATCGGTGGCGGACAGAACGGTCTCGCGCTTGCAGCCTGGTGCAAAGCCCTCGGGCTCAACTGCCTCGTCGTCGAGCGCAGCGAAGAGGTCGGCGACGTGTGGAAGAAGAGGTACGAGTACCTCTCCCTCCACTTCCCCCACTGGGCCGACGACCTGCCCTTCTTCCGCTACCCCAAGCAGTGGCCCACGTACACCCCGGCCCAGAAGCAGGGTTTATACATGAGCTGGTACGCGTCCGCGCTGGAACTTAACATCTGGACAAAGTCGACCGTCATCGAGACGGAGCAGGACGAACAGGGCGCGTGGACCGTGAAGATCAACAAGAACGGCAAGGAGTCCCGCACCGTCCGCCCCAAGCACGTCGTCATGGCCACCTCCCTCTGCGGCGTCCCGTACACCCCCACCATCCCCGGCATGGACACCTTCAAGGGCGGCGAGATCCGCCACTCCTCCGCGCACGACAGCTCCGCCGCCTTCGCCGGCAAGAAAGTCTGCGTCGTCGGCACATCCTCCTCGGGCTTCGACACTGCGTTCGACTGCTCCCGCTGCGGCATCGATGTCACCCTCCTCCAGCGCTCGCCCACGTACGTCATGTCGCTGACGCACTCCGTCCCGCGCATCCTCGGCGGCTACGCCCCGGGGGCCGACGGCAACCGCGCCGACCCCGCCGAGCACGACCGCCTCTTCTTCTCCACGCCCGTCGGCCCCGGCGAGGAGCTCGGCCGCCGCACCGCCAAGGTGCTGGAGGACCTCGACCGCCCGCTGCTAGACGCGCTTAACGCCCGCGGGCTGCGCACCTGGCGCGGTCAGCGCGGCACGGGCAACGGCACCCTCGGCCAGACGCGCAACGGCGGGTTTTACTTCGACGCCGGCGCGTGCGAGCACATCATCAACGGCAAGATCAAGGTCGAGCCGGGGTACATTGAGCGATTCACTGAGGACAAGGTTATCCTCAGTGGCGGCCGCGAGCGCGAGTTTGACCTGGTCGTGTTTGCAACGGGCTTCTCCAACTTGAACGATTCGATCCGGGATACTCTCGGCCCCAAGGTCGCGAACCAGGTCGGGCAGGTGTGGGGTGTCGACGAGGAGGGCGAGTACAAGGGCGCCTTCCGGGAGACTGGCGTGAAGAACCTCTGGATCATGGTGGGTTTCCTGCCCATGACGCGATTCCAGTCGAGGATTTTGGCGTTGAGGTTGAAGGCGCTTACGGAGGGTATCTCGCCTCCTCCGTACAAGGCTTAGATGTGTATAGATGTGATATTAGAGATGAAGCTTATGATTTGATTAATTCGTGTTGCACAATATTGTTCTGATCATATTCACTCAGTGTATTCCTCTTCTGCCGAAGCTACAGAAGCGGCGCCTCACCGAGTTCACTACAAATCGGTTCACGTTGAAGACAACCATCCATGATACCAAAACAGCTTTGGCGTACTCGGTGGTTCACGCTCTGAAACTCGACAGAGACGCGCACTATTCCTTTCCGACTGTTTCACAGACACTCACCTTGTGATCACAGGTCACGCCTCGAACACAACAAGCACGAGAAGTCCCAATCAAAGCCTTCTAGCAATCATCTAATTTCTCTCTATCTACTTAGACTCTACGGGACCATACCAATCAGCAAAGCCAAGATCGAAGCCCCACAAAGGCGTGTTGATGCGCTTCGCCTTACCCTTCGCCGCCAGCCCGTTGAGCAGCCCCAGCTCCTCCTTGGACAGCTCGACCACCTGCCTGTTGCTCGTGATGCGCGCCTCGCTCACGGACTTGGGCAGCGCGACGACGCCCTGGTTCACGTGGTAGCTGATCAGCACAGTGGCGGCCGAAGTATTGTGCTTGGCGGCGATCTGCTGGATTTCGGGGTCGGACATGATGGGGGCGCCTGGGTTAGACGTAACGTCAGCATGATGGCTTTAGACCTGAGAAGGATGCCGCAACGCACCGATTGATCCGAGAGGCGAGTAAGCCTCCAGCAGGATGCCGAGCTTCTCGCAGTACGTCCTGAGCTCGTGCTGCGGGAGGTACGGGTGCAGCTCGACCTGGTTGACGGCGGGAACGACGGTCCACGTCTTGCGGAGGTCTTCGAGGTAAGGGATGGACCAGTTGGCGACGCCGATGGCCTTGACCTTGCCGGAGGCGTAGAGCTCCTCCATCTGGCGCCAGGTCTCGCTCTGATTCCAGGAGCGGTCTACCGAGCGGGTGCCGTCGGGGTTGACGGGGAGGAGTTCGCTTGTTTCATTCTGAGATTTGGTTAGATGGTGGACTATCGTAAGGAGGTGTATTCGGGCTACGTACGGCGACGAGACGGACGGGCCAGTGGATCAACTGTTTGGCGTTGTGTTAGCATAAGTTGATTGCGATTTCGGAGTATGACGGAACCCACGTAGAGATCAAGGTAATCGGTGCCCAGAGCATCAAGCGTCTTCTGCAGACCCTCCTTTGCGTTGGTCTGGTGCGTGTTCCACAGCTTGCTGGTGATGAAGATTTCCCCGCGCGGCACGCCGCTGTCCTTGATGCCCTGGCCGACTTCATTCTCGTTACCGTAGATGCTGCGAACGGGAGACTGTCAGGAACGGATTGAGCTTGGGCTTGGTGTTCTCGGATCTTACAGAGCGGCATCGATGTGGCGGTAGCCGTCCTTGAGGGCATAGGCAACGGCCTTGCGCACCTCACCGGGCTCGGACCTCCATGTACCTGTAGGTTGTTGAATGAGAACTTGATGTCTTCTTGTTGTCAAGGGTCCTTGAGGAGCGACTTACCGAGGCCGACGGCGGGAATAGTGGCGCCGGTGTTGAGCTTGAATGAAGTTGACGACATGTTTAGGTTGTGCGAACTTGGGTTTGGGAGACGGAAAGAATTGAGTGAAGAAGGTAAGATTCCGGTCAAAGAGTAACGCGTCGGATCATAAAGGGATGGGCAAGGGGAATATTACCGGATTATAGCGCCGCGACGAGGTAACAGCTGCCGTCATACTCCGACCGCGGGGCATTGTCGGTTTCTTCCCCTCGTTCTCCTCACTTCCCCCTCTTTACGCAAAGATTTCTTTCCGGAGTAACATTGTCTGAAGATGCCGAATAGCGACAGGTCGTGACCAGATTTGGGGCTGATCTGACGCAGGAAGTCAGGGCGGGCAGAATTGCCGATCTCTCTGGGGTGGGTCAGCGCAACGCAAAAGGGAATTCGCTCCGCAAGGAGGAATTCCACCCGCACTTAGACTGGAGTCGGAGCTAACGCCGACGACGATCTCAGACCCTTGGAACTAATACATATCTCGGATCGGCCAGCTCAAAATGTCCCCCAGCAGTGAAAACGTCACATAGCCATTCTCGAGCTACATCGTGACCATTACTCCTTCTTTGCCCTGACGAGCTCCTCATCCAGTGCTCCTGGATCATCACCACCATGGCCGTCCAAAACCGCCTCAAGCTTTGCCTCATCGGCCTCGGCCGTCTCGGTGCGCTGCGCGCCAAGATCCTCGCCTTCGAGCAGCCGCGCATCGAGCTCGTGGCCGTGTGCGACACCAAGCCCGGCGCCGACAAATGGGCCGCCGCCAACCTCCCGCCCTCGGTCAAGTTCTTCGCGACGCCGGACGAGTGCATGAAGAATAGCGGCGCGCAGGCCGTCTTGATCTCGACGGCGACGGCTACCCACGCGCCTTTGATTTGCCTTGCGTTCGACATGGGCCTGGTATGTTCCGCCGGTGCGCTTGCAGTGGTATTGGAGAGACTACTGACGATGACGATGTAGCATGTAATGTGCGAGAAGCCCATCTCTGTGGACATCATCACGACGAAGGACGTTGTCGCCAAGTCTGCGGCAAACCCTCACCTCAAGTTCTTGCTCCCCTTCTCAAGGAGATGTATGTTTTCCTCGGTGGTTCTAAGACCGTGACTTGGCTTACATATCTGGTAGATGACGAGTCTTACCGCGTCACGAAAAAGATGGCAGAGAACGGCCAATTGGGAGAGATCCACGCCGTAGAAGCGTCTTGTCTCGACCCTCAGGATAAGAACGGTACGATTCCATTCTATTACTCCAGAAACATCAGACTGACCTCTTCATAGCCTTCTACGTTACCTTCTCCGAGCAGTCGGGTGGTATCTTCGTCGACGCAGGTATTCACTTGGTGCGTCCCTTCCTTTCCAAACCCCAACGAAACTCACAAGCTGACCTCCCCCAGATCGATGCCGGCCGCTACTTCCTCGACGTCGAAAAGAACATTCCCAACCCCGCCAAGCAAGTCAACCGCGTGGTCGCCTTCGGCCAGCAGTCAGTCTACGGCGAGCTCGCGCGCTTCGGCGACGCCGACAACGCCTGGGGCCTGGTCGAGTTCGCCAACGGCAAGATCCTGCACACGCGCCTCAGCCGCACCATCACCAACGGCTTCGAGGCCGCCACGCGCGTCTGCGGAACCAAGGGCCACTCCGTCATCAACGGCAACTCGACCCTCAACCGCGTCGAGATCCGCGACGAGCACGGCGTGCGTACCGCCTCGACCCCCGACGCCTTCGCGTTGTATGACAAGACCTTCATCAACGACATTGCCGAGTTTGCTACTGCGGTGCTGGAGGACCGCCCGCTGTCGTGCTCGCCCGACGATGCGCTTGAGGCGGGCAAGATTGCGTGTGCGCTGCAACATTCGTTCCGTCTTGGAGAGCCGGTGTACTTTGACGAGGCGGGAGAGCCGATTTTGAAGCCTCTTCCGTCGAAATAGATTGAATCAGCGCCTCCACAAGGGCAAATAAATTAACAACGCAAATAACCTAACCAAGCAAAGTGAGGCCATCGCCACTACTTAATCGATTAATCCGACACCCCTCGATTGAATTGAAATATTTGATGTCTTATACTCTAGCTAATAGGAGGCCTTATATAAGCTATCGCCCTACTTATAGGTATACCTAGCTTATAAGTATACGTGAGGGCATACGTGAGGGGCCCCCCTTAGGGGGGAGGGGGGGCTTAAGGGTCCCTCTGAGGGGCCCTCTAAGGGCCTACAAGAGGGCCCCTGAGGCTGTAGATATCCTCAAAACTACCTAATTAGGTAGGCTATATAACGTTATTTTATATAGTAATTAATTTGTTTTATTTGCAAATTAGCTAAGTAATCAAAAACACTAAAAAAGAAGAGCCAAGTTAACAAGTATAGGGGTCAAAATTGCTTTGATTGCCCTTGTAGAGGCGCTGGATTGAATTGGATAGAAAGATACAATACATACATTTATTTGCTATTAGGATTATGATGCTTGCTCTGATGGGATGTTTGTAGGCCTATCTTCTTCCCACAGTTGTCCCACTGAGGCCTTCGACGAAACCCTTGCGTCTTGATTATCTTTGTTAAGATATTGGATGACAAAATGACGACTTGAAATCCCAATACAACAACCCTTCTGCCGTGAAATTTAGGCCAATATGGCTGACCGGCAAGTACCCTGAAAACATAAGGGAGACACTAGAAGATAGCGAGACCCTCCCATCTCCAAGCCTCTTACTTCATCACCTCCCTTCACCGCGATGAAAACTGACTTCCTACGTTACTTTCAGTCAAATAGCTTTGTATGGTTCTCTCTTCTTCTAACAGTTATCACATTTTCGAATGGCAGGTTATGATATCCGATAGTACTCGTGACTGTAGCTGTAAGAGAGTTTGCGCCTGCCGTTGAAATTTGTGGGGTCTTCATCATACAACATACAGTCTTTTGTCATGAAATGTCAGTTAGCAAAAGCTGGTGTAGTATAGTAACAAGTAATAATACTATTTCTCTATTGGATGAAATGACGTCCGATTGTCTTTTACCGAGGTTCTGCCTCATAACTCGACCCTCATAGGGCCCGCCACAAACCCGAGCTGCGGCTCAAAGAGCGGACTTTCGCCCCGCATGTTGCTTATTGGCTGGTAGGGGACCTTAGAGGCATACTGATCGCCGGTTTCGGATGAGAGACTTCGTTCCACTTCGTGATATTACGCGGCACGCTCTTTTTCGATTAGTATTCGACCACATAATTCTAATCTCCTGCAGGAACTGTCATCCCAAAGTGGTCTCCCCTGCCTGACCAGCCGCCAAACCTATATCATTATTGGGTGACGTTGCCATGCACCCACCCCATGGGGAAACTAGGGTCATGATGGGTAAGACAAATTTCTCTGCCTTGAATTCGGACAGTTTTGATTCTATACGGGGTATTTGCCTCCGCAAGATAGCTGTCAGGAACCGGGGTCCAGGTGCCCGGGAACTGGGCTAGCGCCGTGTCCATCAACCAAACGTGGGAATTCACCCCGTTTGTGAACACCAAGTCTCCAAGATGCCAAAACCCCAGATTTCCCCAACCTTCGTTTGGATTTGCGGGGTCCCCGCTACACCACGGCACCGGCACAAAGTGCAGAGCCCCGCCCCTGCCCGTTCCCATGTTAATGTTATCATCAAGTCGAGATAGGATAGCTCCGTAATTACATATAAAGCTCCGTGTCCACGCACGTCCCGTCAAAGGCTCTTCCCCGTTCACTGCAGAGTCATACGAACTCCTTTCTGGGTTTTGTAATCACTTCCTCTCCTTCTCAGTATCATCTCCTCTCCTTTAAGCCAGTCGACATGGCGGACGCCAGTGACAAGTCTGCGGCCGAGGGACCCTCAGGCAACGGGTACGCTGAACACGATGATAACCCAACCAAGGCAAAGGCAACCATCGATATCGACGTCCTTGCGGAAAGCATTCCATATGGGCCCAGTGGTGTGAGAGGCATCTTCTCTTCGGGGCCTTACATGTTGTCTGCGGCATTCTTGGCCTCGCTCGGAGGGTTCTCGTTCGGCTACGACCAGGGCGTGATGGGCATCATCAACGTCCTCCCGCAATTCCACGCCGTCATCCCGGAAGCAGAGAACGAGTTCAACAAGGGATTCATGACGGGTATGCTCCTGCTGGGCGCTTTCATCGGCTGCTGGTTCTACCCGTATATCTCCGACCGCTGGTCTAGGAAGAAGGCGCTCCTTCTGAGTTCCATCATCTTCTGCATCGGTGGTGTCATTCAGACCGCGGCATATAACTACGCGACCGTTGTCGTTGGGCGAACAATCGGAGGTATTGGAACCGGAACCCTTGCCCTCGGCGCCCCAATGGTGAGTTGTGCTCGGATTGCTCTTGCTATGGTGAGACTAACGTAGCTGTTGCGACGTAGTACATCTCCGAAGTCTCCCCGCCTCATCTTCGCGGAACGCTGCTCGTTCTCGAGTCCGTCGCCATTGTCGGAGGCGTCACCATTGCGTACTGGATCACATATGCTTGCAAGGATATCGCCGGTGAGGCCTCGTGGCGCGTGCCGTTTGCTCTCCAGCTGCCCTCGGCCATGATACTCGGCGCCATGATCCAGCTCTTCCCCTATTCGCCCCGCTGGCTTGCGATGCAGGACAGACACGAGGACTGCCTGAGCAGCTTGTGCAAGCTCCGAAAGCTCCCGGCGTCAGACGAGCGCGTGCAGGCCGAATATCAGGGCATTCTCGCCGAAGCCAAGTTTCAGGCCGTCATGCTGGAGCGCCGTCATCCCGGGGTCCGTGGATTCAAGTTGGAAGTAGTGCAGTGGCTCGATCTCTTCACCGTCAAGAGCTGGAGGCGAACAATAGTTGGCGCCGGTGTATCTTTCTTCCAGCAATTCCAAGGCGTGAACGGCTTCATCTACTACGCACCGACCCTCTTCAGAAACATTGGCCAACCGGACGATATGTCGCTCATTCTCTCCGGCATCTTCAACGCGCTGCAGATCGTTGGTGTCTTCATCGCATTCATCCTCATCGACAGGGTTGGCCGCAGACCGCTCGCCATCTACGGCGGTATCGGTAATATGATTTGCTTCGTGGTCATCGCAGCCCTCGTCGGCACTTTCGACAGCAGGTGGGGCGAGAATACCTCCGCAGGCTGGGCGTGCGTCGCCATGGCCTTCCTCTTCATCATCATCTTTGGCGCCTCGTACTCGTCCCTCGGATGGGCTCTTCCTCCCGAGGTGTTTCCCAATGGCATGCGCTCCAAGGGCGTTGCGTTTTCGGTGGCTGTCAACTGGCTTTCCAATTTCACAGTGTACGTATAAGCTACATCCTCGCGAGAATCTGGCTTGATTGAACTGACATTGGTCACAGGGGCGTCGTTACTCCGCCAATGATTGAGAGCATTGGGTTCGGTACCTACGTTTTCTTCGCCTGTTTCTGTGGCTTGGCTGCAGTTTGGGCTTTCTTCCTTGTTCCTGAGGTGAGTTTCTATTTTCGCAACGCAATAATGAGACAGATCCCGCTAACAGGATGTTGTAGACTATGGGCAAGACCCTTGAGCAGATGGACGAGGCGTTTGGTGACCTAAGTGGCCATGAGGAACAAGAGATCATGAGAGAGATTTTGGGTGGTCAAGCTGTTACAAGCAAGCAGGCGGCTGTTTAAACCCCCGAAAATAGTGTATGATTTATTATTGGCCCAGGGATGAGAATTAGATGGCAGATTGGCTCATCAAATCACAGTTGATTTGGAAATGAGAGTAGATACCAACGTACTTGACCGAGAATTGTACGAAACACATTCCGTTTAATTAAATTACGCTCCCGTTCTATTGAATGCCGCTTCTATTCAACAACAACTCAAACTGAATAGATCCTGGAACCTTCATCTGCCACAACGATCACCCCACATTCCCGGGCCTCTTTGGGGAGACATGTTCAGCGACGATCACGCCTGGCAAATTGAGAGAAATCCAGCTTCATTCAGCACGAGGGTGTTATCGTTTTCGAACCTGAATCTCACACCAGTCCAGTGATTCATGAGACATCAGAAGAGTATTCGACCTAATGGCTTGTTCAAGAGAATCTTGTGAGTTTGTATGCCTTGTTCGGCATCTTGACAACCAACTCATGCTCTCCTATCGTCTAATTCTTCTGAGGCGATGTTTTCAAATTCGATAAAGTCCCTAACAATACCAGAATATACGCTAGCATGCGAGAAAATGCCCCTCTACGTCGCTGAATACCCTCCATCAACAAATACAGTCTGCCCAGTGACCGCTGCGCTAGCGTCGCTCGCCAACCAAACTGCAACCCCCGCAAAGTCCTCCACGATCCCATTCCTCCCGATCATCGTCCTCGATGCATGCTTGTCCGCCTTCTCCAGATCAGCGAGAACCTCCGCCGTCATCGGTGTCTCAACGACCCCCGGAGCGATAGCATTACAGAGAACGCCATTCTGAGACCAAGCCTCCGCTTGCGACCTTGTGAGGGCAGCCAGTCCGCCCTTCGCGGCGCCGTATGCCCCGCTATTCCCAAAAGCACGAAAAGCCTGCTGGCTCACGACGTTGATAATACGCCCCCTTCCCCGCTCCGCCATGCCAGGCCCAAATGCCTGTCCCAGCGCAAATGGTGCCGTCAGGTTCGCGGCAATAGTGAAGTCCCATTCTCCCTGGGTGATGTGCGACAGCGGAGGTCGGTGGGAGACGCTAGCTGCGTTCACCAGGATGTCTGGTACGCCATGCGCCGACTTGATCCGTGAGATGGCGTGATTCAGGTCCGCTAGGTGAGCAAGATCCGCTGATATTGATGTCGTGGGAACACCAAGCTGCTTGAGCTGTTCGACGGTCGCGGCGAGAGGGGGTTCTCGACGGGCTACAAGTATGATCTTTGCGCCTGACTGGCCCAGTGCGAGGGCGATTTCTTTGCCGATGCCTGAGCTCCCGCCTGTTACAACTGCGGTTCTGCCGGCGAGACTGAATAGACGGCTGAGATATGCAGGCAATTTCTGTAGGTTCTTGGCCATTTTCAGTCGCTTCTTCAACACCTTCTTCCAAATCTGTCGGACAAAATGCTGCAAAGCGATTTTGAGGTGGACGTTCGAGTGAGGAGGGGTTCAAATGACGAGGCGTTGAAGAGTGATCGCAACAGCCGTTGTCGGCAGGAAAGCCATCGGGAAATGGCGGTTCGAGCCGGGCGATGTCGCATGCAGCTACCGGCGGCGTGTGAACCTAACGGCCTATTAGTGCGGCCTTATCACAGAATCTGGACTTTGCAGCCAAGCTTCACGTGGCGTTGGACCAGTCGATATATCGCGAATGTCGCATTAGGCGACTGAATGTCATCAAAAGTTGGGGTAGAGGGGGTTGGCATGCATGGCTTACAGCTAGCCCAAAATGAGGGGGTCGGCAGAAACGGACTTGGCTTCAACGCCCCTGGCAGCAAATGCTACCCATGGTCTAGATACTCCTGCGGGTAGTTTTGCAGATCGCATAATTGATCATGATATCAATGATGAATTATGACAAAAAGAAGCCCAGAGTCAAGTCCGCGTGGTCTGTTGCTGGAATCGGAGGAGCCCGCGATGGATGCCGTTGGTGGCGACTGACGAGCCGTTTCCCACTAGCGCCATGCTTAATGCACGCGATAGCATTAGGCGGCATGCAGAATGCTGACGGCGTCAGGCGATGTTTGCAAGCGCTCAGGTAGAAATGCGGGGGAGCTCGGAGAGAGTCGCTCGACACCACAGATCTTTGTGCGGTGGTTGATTTGATTTGGGTCATGTTTGCTGGCTGAGCAATTCTTCCGATGCCTTTGAATCAAGCCTTGCGAGAATGTCCAGGAGTGAGGAAAGCAAAGAGCTGGCTCGGCCTCGAACAACATCATTTTCGACGTTTTGCGAAAGCTCCAGCAGAATGCTTCCCACAACGCGCATCAGTTCAATCTTTAAGGATCATGTTAGCTTATCATATGCCTGAGGTTTGCAGTACAAGGCACTCACACCGGGTTCTCCATTGGTTTGAATGTACTGAAAAGGGACACTCGTAAGACTATGCACGACGTCCCTGGCAATGTTGATCTGCTCCATAGCCAGTGTCAGTGGATCATCATTGAGTCCAATGAGACTCATCAGGCCATACTCGATACATTGCCGAAGTACCATGATCCTAACGCCATGAAACATGGCAACAAGCCGAGACTTCTGCGTCCAGAAACAAGATCGTTGGAAAGCAACATCATACTGAGCGTCCAGATCGACCGTGTCAGGCGAATTAAGCCAAAGAGGCAAGTCGTCTAAAAGACTCATGACTTCGATGTACATGTTGGTCATTGCTTTCTTCTCAGTGTCTGACGTCGTTTCTGCTGTCGAGCTGTTGAGAGTGGTGTTTTGTCTCTTCGATCTGATTGCCAGAAGTAGACGACCAGCTGATGCCCAGCAACGTTGAATCAAGTGGAAGCCAACCATTAGAGTGTCTTCAAAGGAATCCGGCACATTCCTCATGCTCGGGTCGAGCAGGGGAACCCTCGTCTGGTCGTTTTCCTTGATAGTCATGGTTGAGTCGAATAAGGGCTCATGTAATGTGACGTGCCGATTTGCAAGAGAAATGGCAGCTTTGTCGCACACATAGAGCATCCAGAAATTGTTTCGAAGAAGAGTGGATTCCAAAGGGTCGTACTTTGACAGAACATGCTCGTCATGAAGTCGAAGATGTTGAGCCAGCAGACCGCCTTGGCTTAGAACATGCCATGCCAAGGGCGTCTTGCCAGCTGAATGTTGGAGTGCTGCCGACTGGAAAAGGCGAATAGCCAAAGAGCTCGAATCAGGATACTGTGTATCATAGTCTTCATACACTTTCATCATCCTTCTCGATGCCTGCAAAAAAGGTGTCGCAACCAGATCGCGGTATGCCAAGATTGAGTCTGGATAGATAGAACCAACGGCGGCGCACAACGCAGTGAGTAGAGTGAATGGTCTCATGGCAGTAACCCTCTCTTTGTCGGCGCCCTCATCGAATATAATGTCATCAATATATGACGCGGATCCAGGAACCGGGAAGTAAGCAGCAGCCATGGCTCGAAGAGTCGGAACATGGCAAATTGGGCACACTGGGAACATGTGCAGTACATAGAGAGAGATGCACTCGTCGACGACTTGTCTTATAGTTGTTGATGGCAGTAATTCAAATATTGCTGAGAAGAGGTCGCGTCGTATTTTTGAAGGCGGAGTTGCTGAGTCTATCAATGAGTAGACAGAAGTAGCTGTACCGGCTGGCTCGCAATGAGGTATTGATGTAACTTGAGGTCTGCCATTGTCACCGCTTCTTGTCTGCGGTGAACGAGAGGTCCTCTGCCTGGTAGGCGGCGGTTCTTGGGCCTTTGCACGAGGCGTCTTCGGGCCTCTCTTTCGAGGGATCACCTTGAAGGTGCAGTCTAAATTTGATATACTGCAGTTTGCGCATGGCTGAGTTGCATCGCACTATCGCATGTCAGGAATAAGCAACGATCGGGTCTCAACTGAGGCGTGCTCAAGTCTATCAAGCGGGCGAGTGAAACAAACTTACTTTCACCTTTCGTTGCCGACATGCATCACAAGCTCTTTTGGACAGTGTAGAACTCGGTACGGGCATTGCGACGCTGGTGATGGATGCGAGTAAGTGCAGCAATTTCGCCGCGGAGAAATTCAAAGCGGGGGTATTCGGAGTTGAAGGTCGGAGAATATGTCACCACAACGGGCGGGATTTGTTCATGCGGGCTACGGTCTAAGTGCATTTACGAACTTTATGCAACTAACACCACCATCGCGGGATGTCGACTGTTATTGAAATAAGACTTAGATACGCTCAGAGTCCCCGTCACTTTGGAGGGTTCCATCGTGAAAGTAATGAAATGCTTGGAATTCCTCTACCAAAGACCTTGCCACCTTAAGTCTTCCTCAAGTTCAATTTCAGCGCTCAGCGCTTCGTCTTCGGGGTCGGCACTCTTGGAAATGATGACACGAAATGTGCCCTTCTCAGCCAGCCACTGCTCCAACTCTTCGTTCCAATATGACAACGCATACTTGTCAAGAGTGACCTTAGCAGTGACCGTATCTCCTTTCGCAACCCAGACTTTAGTGAAGCCCTTCAACTCCTTCCGAGAACGGTCAAACGTCGTCTCGATGTCTTGAATGTATACTTGAACGGTCTCTAAGCCATTTCGAAGTCCAGCATTGTGCACGTCAACAGTAACCTCAAATGACATCGCACTGCCATTATCAAACCGTACCCTCTTCGGCACCTGCAAGTTGGAATATTCGAAAGCTGTGTATGACAAGCCATGACCGAAGTAAAACAGCGGGTGCGTCTTGACCTTCTCATAGTATTGGTGACCGATGAAAACGCCCTCGCCGTACATGATCTCCCTCTGGCCTTTTCCAAATGTCAAGAAGGCTGGCGTATCCTCAATACGCTTTGAAAAGGTCACCGACAGACGGCCGCTGGGGTTTACCTTTCCAAACAGAACGTCGGCCATGGCATTTCCTGTCTCCTGGCCGCCAAACCAGGCGTGTACAAGAGTTGTAGCTTTTTCGATCCAGGGCATGGCTATAGGACATCCGGACTGAGTTATAACAACCTAGGAGACATTAGGGAACGAGTTCACGATCGCGGGTAGTAACACACTTACAGTGCTGGGGTTTGCCGCAACAACCCGCTCAATCAACTCATCGATCCCCGGCGGCAAGTCAAGAGACTTCCGATCAACGGCCTCACTCTCATAATCCGCGTTTAGTCCAGCTATCACGATGGGTATGTCGACGGACTTTGCCAGTCTCACAGCTTCATCCAAAGCCTGCTCCTTGTCAATCTTCTCACAGCAGCCGATCCTCAATCCACCTGCACTGAGAGCACCAACCCCGGGAATTGCGGCTTCGTTTCGAAGCACTACGCAGACTTCATAAGCCTTTCCGGCCTCAACTTCAACGTCCGCAGTCAGTTCCATGCTTGCTTGGTTGAACATAGGTGTATGCATCGTCTTCTTGGGTTGGTTGGTGAAAAGATCGATGACCTGCTTTCCGTCGACATACAGTCTTCCCTTTCCGATAACGCAAAGTCCGACTTGGACTTTTGCCGTCTTTGTGGCAGTCAAACACGTCTTCACACGCAACCAGTACGCGCTGGGGACGCCCTTTGGAAGACTATCGGCGAAGTACATCTGCGCCTGTGTCGTCGTCGTAGTGTACAGAGGCGTTGCATCTGGGTTTTCTTCAAAGTTATCTTCAAACCAATCAAGAATGTAACCAGGCTGGCTTGTACCAGGGACAGTCACATTGGACGACAGAAGAGGGGTGAAGAGATGGCCTGCGATCGATTAGCATAAGCATGATAGCCCAGCTAGCATCACTTACCATGGCATCCTATGGCTGTCTTCACTCTTCCCTCCCCTACGATGTCGACAATAGCATCCAACGGTGTACTGACATAGTACGGTACCAGGTCCGCTGATCCACCACCACTTACGGCAGGCAGCCGAACAGCAGGTCCAATTAGACCAAAGATCTGCTCGGAAGACGGATTGAGGGGCAGCACAGACCGTTCGTTCTTCAACAGAACTATTGAGTCGCTCGCCACTTTCCTGCACACCCGCCGTTTGTCTTCAGTATCACCTTGCGTACGCTCGTCGCGCCGATGATTCAATGCTGGCTGAACCTTGTTGATCAGATTCAACAGACTTCGGACCCGCTCATTAATGATTGCCTCCTTGACCTTGCGGCACAAAACGGCCCACATGAGCAATTCGCCCCTCCATCTTGCTGGCCCGGGCATCTCAAGATCAAGCCCGGCATTCACCGCCTCAGACGTGCTGTACGTCCCGAACCAGTCACTCATGATGAGTCCGTCCCATCCCCACTCCTTGCGGAGGATGTCCCCCAAGAGCCATGGGTCCTCACTCGCGTGAGTACCATTAATCCTATGGTACGCCGTCATGAAACACCACGGGTTCGCGTTTTTGACGGCAATCTGGAAAGGGAGGAGATGCGTCTCACGCAGCGTTCGCTCCGAAACTCTGATTGAGTCTTCAATAGACATAGTAGACTGGTCATGGGCGGCATAGTGCTTGATGCTAACCCCCACACCGTTTGCCTGCACGCCGTTGATGTATGCAGACGCCAAGGTGCCGCTCAGGACTGGGTCCTCAGCGAAAGCTTCGAAGCCACGACCGATGAGCGGAGACCTTTGTAGACAGACCGTCGGGGCGAGGATAACATGACAGCCCTTCTCTTTGGCTTCGGCTGCGAGCATCTCGCCTACAGAATGCATCAGTTCGGTGTCAAAGGTAGCGCCCATAGCCGTGGCTGAAGGCAGCAGACACCCCGGAGGCTTGAATGGTCAGAAAGGATGAAAGCTTCAGGCAGAGTCCCACGTACTCCGTTGAAGAAAGCCGTTCCTCGAACGCCATGTGGACCATCGGAGGTCTAAAAAGGTCAGCAATGCCCATATATTACTGGTGGCGCCATACTGTGATACTTGGAATTTTGAGGCGGTCAATCGCATGTGTCGTCCAGGTGTCTTTGCCTGCGAGAAGTTTAATCTTCTCCTCGAGAGTAAGATCCATAATGGTACGTGGCACGTTGATCAGAGCTTTCGACATACTGACGGTCGAGCGGTGAGTTCGGTTAAGACCGATGAAGCAGCTCTTGCAGCAAGGGGTTGGTCATTTCCAAAAGGCTCTAGTAATGTGTTCAGACTATATACTTGTAGTCTTCTCAGATTCTGTCATCGAAGTTTCCCCTTGGAGAAATTGTGGTATGCGTCAGCCAAAGCCTCCACAATTTCTCCGCGGCGGTTTCCATGACAATTACAAGTTTGGCCAAGATCACTCATGAAAGCAGGAATGAGCCGCTCGTAAATCATTCATTCGGTAATCTCTGGTCTTTTACACAACATGAAATATCAATGACTCAATGTCCCGCATTGAACGCAACCTCCTCAACAAGATGACCGACGTCCGCCGTTTTGTTATTTGCCCTTAATCAAACCTAGGGAATGCACCGGAGCGTCACAAATTGACTCTTTGGGGTGACCCACCACACCCAAGAGAAGCCCCAGATGAATCCTATGGTCTTTCCAATTTTCCCGCTCAGCGCGTGGTATACCCTTGGGCAATACGTTTTGAGATAGTGCAGGAACAACGTCTCGAAGGCGATGATAACGAAGTTTGCCACCCACGAGAAGACCTCCCACCAAAAGCCGCACGTAATACCGGCCAGGTAATCCGTGTAAGCGTGGAAGAAACCGCTGATGGTAAAAACAAGGCAGTTCAGCAGCCAGCGCTTCTTGCCCATGAAGGGACCCCTGCCGAGCCCGACGGCCTGCATCATCATCTCTCCAGTGCCGCAGACAGTGCGGTAAATGAGGCGGTCAAAGTACTTGCTCCAAAACCGGCGGATGTTCCATGCTTGGCGGATGTCTCCGAACATAGGGGGCCATTCCTCGGGTTCGTCGATTCCAAGGCCGACAAAGAATAAAGCGCATAACAAGTGAGCTCGGTTGTACCAGTTGTAGGCTGCCCAGATAGATTCGAAGGCGAAGTAGACACGAACCCAAAACTCGCGGGGCTCGATATGGTCCCCCCTAAGGAAGCGACGGATTATTGCCGACTTGTGGTCCTCTATGTCCGTCCAGACGAAGCCGAGGTATCTGTCGATGACGATGTCCTTGGCGTTGTCTACGATGATGATGAGGAGTATTCGACATACCATTTCCAACATCCGCCGAAGACGATAATTTCTCCATATCTTCAAGGCGTGAGTGCTGAATCTCTTCCAAATCTCTACGGCGACTTGGTTGTTCGCCGTATCGGTGACTGGGGCAACCTCGTTGTCTTTTCTGTCGTTTTCGGTGGTGGCCTTCTGGGCTTTTCTTTCGGCCAGTTCCTTTCTCTTCTCGATTACAGCCGATGGGACCTGTCTTTCCTTGTCTTGGTCTTTTATGAGATGGTAGACAGGGGCTTGCCGAGCGGTATTGATAAAACGTCCGTTCCATGCGATCTTATAAGTGGCGCGGGCTCGCTGAGGCCATGGGAGTCTCTTCTGCTCCTCGGTGAGAACGAATCCTTCTCGAAGAACCATGACTACCGCGCCCATGCATTGGATGATGATGCCCTTGAGTAAAGTGTCCTTCACGGCATAGTTCATGTTGATTCCGCTGACATATCGCAAAATCTCGATGCCGGTGGCGCAGAAGGCGAGCACAGAGGGTAAGCGGTACTTCTCCTTGCAATTGACGGCTACGACACCGCACGTCAAACCAATGAGGTAGACTAATGCTGGCCAAACCCAAGCATGCCAGCCTGTGTAATTTGTCGCGGTAGGTGGCCTATATGACCTTTGTGACATATTTGCGGCATATTGTTCCGTTAACATCCGTTGCACTTCATCGTGGGTGTAGTTGGAGGCTTTTGAAGTGATATTCTTGGCGATCGAAGTAATATTCTCGACGATAGACTCCATGCCGCCGGTATAGTTAAGGGCCGTCGAAGTCACATTCTCGACGATGGACTTCATGTTGTCGGTTGATTCTTCTTCGACTCGAACGTCTGTGTTAGCCCGTGCATAGATCCAACTAAAAGACTTGAATTGGTAGTTTGCTTCCAACGCGTCTAACCTGGTTAACGAAAGTCGAAAAAGCAAACTTCTTGGGACGCAAGTAGCAAAGCTCGAGTATTGGGTGCGGCGAGTCGACTTGGGCTCTTATAATAGTCCATCTCCGTTCACTTCAGCCATCACGGTGCCTTGTCTTTAAAATTGAACTTTGCATTCATATAGATACACCCCCATCCATCAGTTCCCCTAACGCCCCCTAGCCCGCGAGAGTTTGACTCAAAGACCATGTCCTCAAGCCCATGCCTGACTACCCAACACGACACAGTCTTCCATTCTCATGAGGCAACCCATCGGCAGTCTCAATTGTCCAAAACTCGCTGCCCACTGCAGTTGCAGCATAAAACACATCTTCAGGGTCCCATTTCTTTTTCAGCTCAAGCAAGCGAGGGTATTTCTCGTCTCCGTAGAAGGATTGCTGGAAGTTTGGCTCCATGCGATCGGATTCCGCCAGGTAAGAGCCAGCACCTGGAGAGACGTCTCTCCAACGCTGCATATCTCCGAAGGTAAACCCATTTCTTGCTTCCAGGATTTGATCGGCAGTGGCATTCACAGACCACCGCACTGACTGGAGAGCGAACAAAATGTTTTCCCGCCAGGCAGGGTTCACCGCGTTGTCTGGATTATCCGGACTCGTAGCTTTAATGTTAAATCCCACGAAGACGTGGTTTATTTCCAGAGACGTGCGTATGGCGTCGAAGGTCGCCTGTCTCAGATCTTCTGACTCGAAGTTCTTCCTTGGGAAAAGACGCGATCCGCTCTGCACATTAACCTTCTCGACGACTTCTAGCGGGAAGAAGTCCTTCCAAGCAGGGTAGAAAGAGGCGTATTCGGTAATGTTAGGATCAAAGTCAATCCCCAGCTCCCGAAGCTCGGTGAACCATGGGTTCAGCAAAGACTCCACAACCTCTGCGGTCTTATTGGGGGCGAAGAAGGGTGTCATTTGGAACAAGAAATTCCCAGGACTGGGGTTATTCGGAAGCATGATGAAATAAGAATATGTTCCGTTGTCGGCGTTGTCGATGAAATGGTCGAAATAGCTTCGCACACCTGACCAGAAGGTATCATTCGAAAGACCATCTGCCGTTGAAAACTTGAATCCTGCTGCTGTCGTCGGAACATCAGGAAACGCCTTGACCGTGACGGACGAGGCAATTCCAAAGGTTGAGCCGCCACCTCCACGGAGTGCCCAAAACAAGTCCGAATTTTGCGTGTGATCTGCGGTAATAAATCTGCCATCGGCAGTTACGACCTCAAAGGCAAGCGCTTGGTCTGCACCGGTGCCGTAGATGGAGCTTAGGGGAGAATGACCACCCCCCTGGATGTACCCTCCCATCACGCCAACAGTCTGCAGTAAAGGCGTCAGCGTCTAAGCTTCAAAGTTCTTGATCGCAGTGTAGAAACTTACCTGCCCTTCTCCTCCCACGACAACCTTTCCGTGCTCATGGGCGATCCGATAGATCTCAAAGGCTTGCACGCCTGTGCCACACTTGAAGGCCGGACCGGAGTACCCCTCCACCTCATCAACTATCTCTGGAATGTACTCCACGTCTTTCAAGTAATGCGTCCAGATGCTCAAAGACTGGCCACCGCCCGACTTTCCCGAGAAATCATGTCCTGTGTTCTTGACCACGAGTCGAATACCCGTCTCTTTGGCGAACTTCACTCCCTCCTGAATGTGCTCGGGCGTGGACGCATTGATAACATACCAAGGGAAGCCGCCCATTGTGCAGTTTCCAGAATCATAGATGTTCGGGGGCAGGCACGTCAGACCTTGGTAAACGGGCGAGAACATCTCGATGGGGTCATCAAGGTGGGTGTACGAATTGGTCCAGTTTGCAGACATGGTCGCACACCGAGCCGCATCGTACTCCAATCCGGGATAACATGCTGCAGCTTGGGGACGGGGTTTGAGCAGGCGATTATCCACCCGGCGGTTCAATTCTGCCCATGCCTCATCAGAGGGCCAGGCGTTGTCGCCAGGGTAGACTTTGCAGCGCCCCTCAGCGGAAATGATCCCTGCAATTCCCAGAAGGAAGAGAGCTGGCAGTTTCATCGTCCTGGTCGTCATGATTGATGTTTCTGCGATGCTGAGGAAAAGCTTGAGTAAAGTTCTGGGGGATAGCTGTGACTATTTATTGACAATAGCTTCCGCCGTGCCTTCGTCTTTCGTGAGCGATGAACCCCCTGGGGTCGTACTGAAGATGCCACCCCCTCCACTTAGATGGCGATCTTCCCCTAGAGGAGAGAATTTCAGTAGCATGTCAGCGTTGCATATGGGGCCATCACCCCGGGCTTCTTTAGGCTCATTCGCTCCCTCGCACTCGATATATGCTTTATGAAAAGCCGGCAGACTTTATCGCCCTAGCTTACCGGCCCTTGCTGGCAAAATTCTTTTCGGGTTAACACGAGGAGGGGTCGCTGGCGATCAGCAGAAGAATAGCCTAAGACCATTCTTCGGCTTTTTCTACTCTTCGCGCTCTGCTTGCTTACACCTACACGATAATGCGGGTATCAACATTTCCCAAAACATTGAGATTAAGCCGCGGCGATCTTCTAGACTCATACAATTTCATCCCCTTTTTTTCCATAGTATCAAGCCACTGTCTCTCTTGCAATGTTTTACATCCGCCATCAGTGACCTCCACCTACAACGGACACATTCCCACAGCCTCTAAGCTATGCGTTGAAGCTGTAGTTGTATGACCCTCACGAAAACAACCATTTGCTTCAATAGTCAGGTCCCAATGATATCTTGTCAAGCTACAGTACATAGGTGGTTGTTGTCTCTATAAATTGTAGAACATGACTACACTTTGGTCTCCACACTGCTGGACAGCGTGGTCATTGTGGGTATTGGGACTTATTTGACTCATTAAACCAATGATCAGATCCTCACTTGCATGCGTTCAATCTTCTCCGAGAGTGTTTTCACAATATTCAACTACTATCTTCAAGCAAGTAAAAAATCCATCATTATATGAAACCAGCCTCAAGGACTTATCGGCCATGGTAGAAGCCATGGCTACGCACTGCGGCGTTGTATTCCTGAATCAAGTGACTGAAGTTATGGACTGTTTCCATAACAAGCACTTGCCGCGTGATCAAGTCGCCTCACCCCGGAGACAATCCATCTCTTAGATCTGGGACACAAACAATAGATTGAAGCAAGATGTGTCATAAGTCTGCATCTGCCTTTCCTGGCAATAATCAACCAACCACGATGCTTGCAAGCCTTTCGTCCCGTCTGATTCCGACTGGACCTTTTCCTCGGCCTTACCATTCAGATCTTCACCCGCATACGCGTATCGACGTGCCATCCGTCGTATTGACTACGAAGAGTGACGGGGGTTCCCCGCATTATGCGCGGCCAAAATCACCGAACCATGTTGTCATTTCAATTCATCTGATAAAAAACAGAAGCTTGCAGGTTCTTCGATTCACTCCCTTTCGCGTTTCCATTGGTCCAAATCAGATCAGTGTGACCTCTTCGTCCCTGGTCTCTGGAGAAAGCCTCGCTTGACATCTCCCCGAGGCCGATCCCTCACCGAAATCCTGGGTCATGATACGAACTTCGTGCTCATTCGCACCGAATACGACATCAAGTGACACTTTATTACCTCAAAAATGCGTAAGTTGCATGAGCTATACTGCAAGGAACCCCGACTGCCGAGTTACCCCGGATTTGACCGTTCCCAATACACAGCAAGATCGCGCCCCCAAAGAAATGAAGATAGATCAGGTCTATTCCAATGACTCGGGGGTTTCTCTCCCGAGGCTGTGGTGATATCTATGCCCTCGTCAGTATATAAAGCCCGGGAAATTTTGGATGCACGTAATCTTGTCACACTGTCCTGCACTTGCCATCGGTCGTCTGTTGCATTCTTCACCAACTTCTTTACGGAGTCATTCAGCTTGATTTGGTCCATTAAAAAGGCCATGCATCAGCTTCTTATGTTGGTGCTCGCCACCTCTATGCCATATCTACCCCTCTCTTTAGCTTTACTGTCCGAATTCGATAACCCTTCCACAGAGTTCCGCCCAAAGTTCCGATACTGGTATGTACCTTTTCGGTCTCATTTTTCAGAAACGCTTCTTACCTTTGGTAGGCTCCCTGATGCCTCAGTTTCTCGTCAGTCTGTCATTGACGATGTCAAACATCTTGCTGAAGTTGGAGCTGGAGGCCTCGAGTTCCTCCCGTTCTACAACTACGGTCTGGGCCCGGCATTGACTGACTGGTCAATTTACGGATTCGGCACAGAAGCTTTCACAGGGGTACTGGCGGCCGCTTTGAACGCAACTGCAGCCCATGGTCTGCAACTCGACCTAGCCCTTGGTGCTAATCAAGGTGCCGGTGTTCCCTCTGTGGTTGAGACCGTGGGTCTCGCCAAGGAGCTCGTGTACGGAAATATTACCGTTTTGTCTGGGAAGCTTTACTCGGGGCCAGTGCCAACGCCCAACGTACAGTACAACATGCTCACCGGCTTTATGAATACACCAGAGCCGTGGGGCGCCAGCAACCTTGTGGCGGTTGTGGCAGGGAAGATCGTCACCGAAGTCCACTTGGCGGAATACTTCTACATGTCTGTTCTCGAGGAGGATACGTTGGTTGACCTGACCAACCTCACCAATCAGGGTACTCTCTCGTGGATTTCCCCGGAAGGGAATGGGACATGGATCATCTTCGGTATCTACGAGCGTTACACAAACCAGAGAAGCTGTGTCTCCATCGCGAATGCCACGACGGCCCTGGGTAACGGCTCTTGGATAGTGGATCACTGGAGTTCCGAGGGTGCCAAAAAGATGACAGACTTCTGGGACAAACAGATCCTATCAGATGATACGGTAGCTTCTCTCGTCAAGGAGGCTGGCGATTACGGTTCGTAACTCCTTGTTGGCCTCAAGCCCAATGCTGACTCGTATCTAGTCTGGGAAGACAGTATGGAGATGCAGGCTGCTTTGCCGTGGACCGATGGTCTAGCCTCTCATTTTGAGTCCTTGAATGGTTACAGCATCACCAAGTATCTCCCCATTCTCTTCCATGCCACGAACGCATGGGGTGGGTACCTGCCGCCGTATAATGTCACTTACACCCTGGGTGCATACGCTACTGATGGCGGTCCTTATGTGCAAGACTACAAGTCAGCCCTTGGTCAGGGCTATCTGGAGTATTTGGAGCACTACAACAGCTGGGCCTCGGCCAAAGGCTTGAAGCTCTCCACGCAGCCTGCATACAATATGCCAGTCGATATGGTAAGGACTCGTTCTTGATCTTCTCTTCATTTCCTGTCGCAAAATGTTGTGCGCTGATATGGGATTGTTCAGACTCAAGCAGTAGCTCATGTCCAAGTCCCAGAACTGGAGTCTCTGGGTTTCTCCGAGAGCATCAACGAGTACCGTCAATTCACGGGAGCAGCTCATCTAGCCGGCCGCAACGTCATCTCAACTGAGCTCGGAGCGGTTCTTGGAAGTACCTACAAGCAGAACATCCCCAATCTGAAAGCCCTGCTTGATGGTTCATTCGCTGCCGGTGTCAACAACGTCGTTCTACATGGCTACGCATATAGCGGGCCGTATCCTGGGACAACATGGCCGGGCTACACTCCCTTCCAGTACGAATACTCGGATATGTGGGGTCCTCGACAGCCGGCTTGGAGACATCTCAACGACCTCATGACATACTCTGCAAGAAATTCAATGATCATGCGGCAAGGTATTCCAAAAGTTGATCTTTCTTTCTACTACTTTGAAGTTCCATTCAAGTTTGGCGCTAGTGTGTACAACAAGAGCGATCTTAATGAATTTGGTAAGATCAAGCTTTCCGTAGAAGTAATGTTCGCTGACAGTTCTCAGGATACACGTTTGAGTATTTGGGCCCCAGCAATCTCGTTTCTGACCACACTCAAGTTGTCGATGGAATTCTTGCGCCAGAGGGACCCGGATACAGAGCCTTGATAATCTACAACCAGTCACAGATCACGCCCAACGCATCTTCGGCACTTGTCTGCTTCGCTCAAAGTGGTCTGCCGATCTACATCGTAGGGACTCTTCCGAATGTCACCATCGGGATCAACGGCCAGGAAGAAGTATCGTCCAGCATGGACGAACTCCTGGGTTACGATTCCGTTCGTTTTCTCACAACGGAGGCATTTTCTCCCTCTCTGCTCATTGCTGACGGCGTGTTGCCGCGTGCCAATACACATGGAAACTCTAATGCATCCAAACTCTACACGTTTTGGACATCAGACACTTCCTCACAGAGCGATTACGTCTATCTATACAACACCGGCGAAGATGGCACCTTTGACATCTCGCTTTCCGCGCGCCCAAATACAGCCCCATTCATTCTCGACGCTTGGACTGGAAAGAGAGCCGCTCTGTCTGTGTACCAGAGCACCTCTACAGGCATCACGACGAGTGTCGGGCTGAAAGCACGCCAAACGCTCATACTTGAACTCTCAGTATCCACTGAAGACAACCTCTTCGTCATTGAACACTCACCAAACGTCGAATCGATCCACAGTTCTTCGTCAAAAAACCTTGACATATGGCTCCATGGATCTGACGAGGCATGGCTGAAATTGAGCAACGGAACCCAGATTACTCTCCCTCCTGCGGCCAGCCCAGCTCGAGCTGTCATTATTCTGAGCCCTTGGCATCTTGTCGTGAACTCATATGGCCCATCCGCCGACAATGACACCCTGGAAGGCGAAATTACCACTATTGATGTTGGTCAGCTGGACAGTCTGAGGCCTTGGACGAACATCTCTTGCATCGAGCACCTTAGCGGAGTCGGCACATACTCCGCCAGCTTTGAATGGGTTGTCGACGACCAGGCAGCCGTGACCATCAACTTTGGAACCGTATTGAATACCTTGAGAGCTTGGGTCAATGGGAAGCAGCTTGCGCCGGTTGACCCGACAGACCCCGTTGCTGATATTTCGAGTTTCATCATTACAGGCAACAACACACTGAAAGTTGAAGTGACAACAACCCTGTTCAACTCAGTCAAAGCAAACGTAGACCGAGTCTTTAGCATTGGCCTTGGTCCGCAAACACCAACGTACTACACTGAGGCAGCTTGGGAGAAGTTTGGTCTCATAGAACCTGTAGAGTTTCGGTCTTTCAGGACCTTGACTGTTCCGTTGAAGTAACTACTGCACTATGTCCTACATTAAAATATACTGCTGCACTGTGTTCTAGTCAGGACCTGGACCATTCCATTGAAATAAACTACTACACTGTCCCGGATGTGATCCTTCCTATTGACTCGTTGGATCACCTCCTGTCGAACCCTTCCTGTCTCTTCCCTTATGTACAATCTTTTCTGTCCAATCTTGTCAGTTAACCTTCCTGCTGGGATACTGGGTTGAGCCTTACAGGTGTATTTGACTCATGTCTCCATCACTCTGCTGCGATAACCCATCGTTCAGCCCATAATCGACTCAAGTAGAAGAACCGAAGTCCGGTCCATTTGAGGACGGATCAGAGTCGAGATTTCCCAATTCGGGATACAGAGGCTGCAAAGGCTGGTAGTTGGGTGGACTCGAACCGCCAGATCCCGACATCCCATTCAATTGCGTATTTTGCGATGCGGGCGTTTGGTTGGGGCGTGTTCTCAAAGGCATAGGATTGGTGGTATCCATGTTCGAGTGAGGATTCTGCGGCATGGGGACTTGTTGCGGCACTGTTCCCGAAGGCTGAGGGACAGCAGTATTCATGTTTGGTGCATGATTCTGTGGCATGGCCGTCTGTTGCGGTGCTCCTGGCTGAGGCTGCAGCCTAGGGGAATCCGTCCGCACCCAACTAACGACATTTCTGCGTCTGTGTAAGGGTCCTCCTGGACACTGAAGTTCGACGTTGATCCGAGATGGGCGCATGCGAAGAGTTCCCTCGAAGTAACCGCGAATGACGTTGAACTCTCTGATATTCACACCCTCGACGTAATGTCCATAGTACTTTATGCGGCCTATCTCGGTCCGGACAAATGACCAGGAAAGGCGCCTTTTGGCTTCCGCTGGCGTTTGTCCTCTGTAGCCCCAGAGATTGTAAACGTCTGGGACGGACAATTTCGTACCAATAAAGACCTTCCTCGAGTTATTGTTGGCTGTCATGATGGTTGATGGCGTATGTGTAGGACTGTTACAAGTGGTCGTGTCTCGGTCTGGACCCTGGGCTTTTCAACATAGTCTTGAACACGGTTGAGAAGTTTATGGATTGTGCACATTTTTAAACAAGTTCTTTATAGGGCTGGTTGAAAAATCTGTTCGCCTTTCTCGCGACCCATGCGAACCATCTCCACAAGTTCGCCTAGCCCTGATGTTTAAACTTTAAGATAGACCGGCTAGTGAGGCTTCAGGACTTCAAGGTAGAACCGCTTGAGCTCGGGTTGGCTGCCTGGCTCCAGGTTTTGGCATCGTCAGGCCTTCTATACGGCAGGTGTGTATGATCTTTGCGCATATGTATGAGCCCGTTCCATGGTTCCGCCTTAGCAGATTGGTCGAGCCAACGATCCATCGGGTGGCTTAATGACGACTTCTTCGGCTCTTGGACTCCCTTTTCTAAGCAGGCGTTCGTATTCTGCTGGTTTGCTTGCATTCTGCGGCGCATGTTAGTACGCACCAGACTCAAAGACTGGAGTTGGACACTGACCTGGCTATTACCAGGCTTGTCTCGATGATGCTCTGGTTAGGTTTGGGTTAATGGCGTGTTGGTTGTTATCTGTTTGTATTAATTCACCAACTGCTCAAAACTCTGGAGCATTTCCGATCTTCATGCTCCAGAATGTATTTGGCCCCAAACCGAGGTATCAATGGACTGGGCTTGTTTGGGATCTTGTTCTTTGGGGCCAATTTTTGCTGGGCCGGTTAATGTGGCATTATGAGAGCGTGGGGCCAATTATTATTTTGACTGCCATTCACCTCATACTTGGAGCCAGTTTCCAGTCTAAACTTCTTGCTGATTTCGGATCGACCTTTTTTAGCCGATAATATGCCAAGCAAAGTTTTCTGCCTGACCTGTTCCAACGGGACAAAACATGTCAGCAGATATTTATGATCATAAGTCCAAACTACGAATTTCTATCATTAGTAAAAGTGTAGCACCTGCCTGCCTTTTTGTTCGAATTAGGTTCAGAAATAGTGTCTGAAGCTTGAAGAGCCAAAGATATATTCCTCTTGACGGGCCAAACTCTTAGCCTCGATCCCTTCCCTTCTAGAAACTTCAATCCACAGTTGATGTTATGTTCACCCAAGACACATTTCGCAAGGCCATTGGCGCAGTCCTTTTAACTCTGTCACTGAGCATGTCCTCAGGCAAGCCGTCCATAGCGACTCGTTATAAAACAACCACGATATCCCACATCCAAGAGCTCGCCATGCATCTAAGAAAGTGTTTTCCCCACTTGTATCGCTGCTCGAACTTCTTCATAACTGTAGGGTTTGTGAATCTGTTGCTGAGGATGTATCATGACCTGGCTGTAGCAAGCCGCTCGAAAACGTCAGAAAGAGGCGTCAGACATCCGACGAGAACTATTATGCAAGCAACCTTAACAGTCACTATTGTATTGAAAGCTTTGCTCTCCGAGATGTCAATACCGCATCCAGAATGTGTTTGTGAGATTGGAGGAAGGTAGGTAGGCCGAGATAGAAAGCAGCAACTTTTGGGTAAGAGCTACAGAGCTAATAAAAACCAAAATCGCGGTTTTGGCAATTTCTCAAAGCCACATCTCTTTTTCTTCCATTTTCAGTCGCCAAAGCTCGACATACCAGCGATCGCAGCCAGCCACAAAATCGGTGAGAGTAAATGAGACGTGGCACGGAAACGCCGGACTTTGATGCTAGCGGTGAAGGCCCCCCAAAACTCTGAGCCAATCATGTCTCAGATTACTAATGATTTCTCGAAGATTCGCCCCGACTTCACCGAATAGCGCACGTTGCTGACCTGACGACTCCGCCCTTCACATTGGTTCGGCACCTTCAATCGCGGGGGAACCACTACCGTTGTTGGCATCGCTAAGTCTCAGCCCTACAAAAGGAAAGCACGCAATTCGTTTCCATACATCATCATGAGCGGATCAAGCCTGACGTCGGCCACGGCGTTCTCGCCGTCGCTGGAGGCCATCAAATTGGCCGCCAGCATGTACAATGCTGCGCGGGAGGGCAACAAGACGGTGCTCAAGGAGGCTCTCGAGGATGGACTTCCGCCCAACTTGACGAATGAGAAGGGAGACACCTTGGTGAGCTTCCCCGAACGCCATGCTCGGCAGTTTGCAGCTTCACTGCCGGGGGCTTCGGCATATGGAAAGCACGGATGGCGGTAGCTAACATTCGTTGCAGTTGATGTTGGCGGCATACTACGGTCACGCAGACACGGTGAAGCTCCTGATTCAACATGGAGCGGACCCTAACAGGTTGAACGACAAGCGTCAGAGCCCTATCGCGGGTGCCGTCTTCAAAGGCTTGGATGCAGTGATTGAGGTAAGTGAGAACGTCGGGGCGATTGCCTGGGATTCACCCATCGTGAAGCATCAAAGAAATGTTGGTGCCACGGATACCGGAGCTTGACGGCTGACGAATTCCGAATAGGTCCTCTTGGATGGCGGTGCTGATCCGGACTACGGCAAGCCTTCGGCTATGCAGTGTCTGTCCATGTTCAACGCGGAGGCGAAGTGGAAGGACAAGTTCGAGTCGGCGCCAGGCCGAGGCAAGGCGAAGGCCGTCCCGCAGGACGGCGCCGAGGAGCGTGCGCCTGAGAGATTCAAGGCATGAACGCCGATGGGAGAGAGATTAAATCCTCCGCATTTTTGATCACTGACTCATGGAAACTTTGTGACGGATATGGCTTTTCGGGATTCATCGCGCGAGCTGGAGTTGGGCAAGACATTCATTGATTTCACTCAAAAACATGCAATTCGTCTCATTCTAGACGAGTAGATGCTTCATAGACCAGAACGGTCTCGCAATAAAATACAGCTTGGGAAGATCATTGCCATGCAACGTCCAGTGTTTGACTTATGACTGGCGCATAGGTTTGTACAAGTCCTGCACGTATCCTAGTTCACTCCGCAAGCTCCAACAGGAGAGCAATAACCCGAGCAGCATTCGCCGTTCTGTCTGCAGGCTGTGATTCGCGCTCACGTTAGCAACGACGAAAACACGGATCAGAATTGCCCCGAGATATCTGAATAGGTCGCATGATGACTTACTGTCTCCGAATTTCTTCTTTCCAACACACGAGACAACTGGGCCACGACGGGCCTCGAGCTTTGCAGGGACTGGCTCATTTGCATTGCCCGCCGGGACAGCCGCAGCGAGGGTCGCGAAGAGGAAAAGAGCGTTGATGAACTTCATTTTTATGTTGGTTAAAGAAACAGCGTTCTCCTTGTTGTGAGCTCTGGGTCAAGTAAGGTATGAGAAAGAAAAGCTTAGGTGAGATCAATGGCAACGTTCCAATGCTGAACAAGTGATCCAGAGGCTAGATTTATAGATTTCACGGTCCTTTGCAACGACGCGCTACAATTGGATACGATTAATTGCAATCTCAATTGCAACAGAACATGCCTAGCTGAAGGAGATGATTCATGTTCATAAACCTTCACAGATTAATTTTGACCGACTATCGTGGACCTGAAGGCTGTAGTTGCGATTGACCTCCGCATCGATTTAGCCGGCAATACAGCATTACGGCAGTTTCAAAATGCCTACGTGTACTGCGCGCTCATTTAGACTGAGCCCATGCAAGCAAGCGCGAACAGCCGCCGGCGATGTTCCAGGCAAATAGGTAAGTCGCCGCCGGACATTGGCGCGCCCTAATATTACTGGAGATACGCCCTAGTCAAATCGCTTGCCAGGGTGTTTCACTTGGAATCTGCGCATCAATTGACCCTCTTTACACGGCGTTGGCATAGCCTCGATACGAATACTCGTCTTTGATCCACCAATGCCAAAACATCCGAATGTGGGAACCTGTAAAACTCTAGGCGCCGGAGGCTAAGGTTTGATATAGGCGCTGTAGAAAAAGACCTAGATTTGCTGTCTAGCGCATTTATCCAACAAGCTTTCATTTAGTTAAAGTATATGCGGGCAATCATAGAGTTCGACTAATCAACTTGTATCCTTCCGGTCCCCATAATTCGATGTCGTTCTTCAGTTTCCTTTTGTTGCAGAAATGGCTTATAGTTCCCGCGGCCCCCGAATAAGCACGGGATTTGAATTGCGCGGCCAAGATTCTTGGATCACCGGGTGATCTGCTCTCACGTCTGCCGGAAGGCTACCGGAAGGACACATAGTCTCGGTGTTCGATTTCATCTATTAGACTATTAGAGGTAAAGTCGCTCGCTGAATTCCTTTAATAAACACACCCTCACACATCATTCTCAGAGGACTTTGAGTAAATATTCAGCAACGAGAAGAACGCAAGAGTCGTATTTCACCTGATCAATTGAGTAAAGGTCTGTTTCGAAGACAATGAGTACGCACAGTGAAGCTTCTGGTCCGTTCTGGACGCCAGTTCGTCCTGTAGATCAAGGTTTGGGGACCACATCAGCTTTGCAGTTCACAAGCTTAATTCAGAAGGAACTGGTTGCTTCTTACCCCGCACACGCATTCAATTTCCTGGTCTTTTTGTCTGGTCAAGCCGACTGGCGCCTGTCGGCAACATTGATTGGCACAGGACGAGGACTACCATGAACCCTGTCATGCCTGCGCGACTACATTAGGTGTGGCAAATTTTCAAACCTAGACAGCGGGAGAAATCACAGATTTCAACATCAAGAAGAAAGGAAAGTATCGAGCACTCTATTCCTTAAGATACGAGTGAGCTGAAGACAGACAATGCACAATGTGTCTCCCTTCTAAGGGATGTATGATTCGGGCGAGGAGACATGATGTTGGAATTTATCAAATGAGTATGAAAGTTCGTGAGAGAACTACGGAAACATCCTACTAGATCAACTTGAAACCAATTAACCCCTACCTGTTAGTCTTCTTTAACCTACCCGCAACACCTCGCCCTGCTTGGCATACATTGACATTTTGGATCTGCTTTAGATGGTTGCTTTCTGCAACCTCTTTCTCACAAATACATCGGAAGTTGGGCCTGCGGTACGCGCAAGTCTTTCCCTGGGAGATGTTGCTCAGGTGTCGTCGATAATGATCCTTGTGTGGAGTCTAGTAACCGCATCAACACTCGTATGAGTTGGTTGCTTCTTCGGTATGAGCCTTCGAACGGTAATGTCGCCGGATCTTTCGGACTGGCAAAAGACCGGGTGTAACCCATTTTGTATACGAATCTCTGCTTTTTGTCACGGGCTAGAGCCCAGCCGAGATCTCCGGCTTTGCCGGAGCAGCTACCGAGATCCGGCTCCGCCGGATCCACTATTCTGCTGTAGCACACCGCCTAGCCCCAGTATGCTTCACCGCTGCTAGGCGCCTATCCCTATAAAGTCCTTTCTTCCTTCTTCAGCTTAGAATAGTCAATCGACAGCACCTCTACGTTAAACAAGCCTAGGGGCCAGCCCCTTACATATTCTAAGCTCAACAACAAAAGACGCTATACGAAACCTCACGAGAGCGATATAACGATTCGCTAGAGGGTAGTGCAAACGAGAAGACGCTATACAGAACCTCACGAGAGCAACACAACGATTCGCCAAAGGGTAGCGCAACGAGAAGACGCTATATAGAACCTCACGAGAGCGGCACAATAGATCCGCCAGAGGGTAGCATAAACGACGCGATAAATGCTGAGATTAATCGCCAGATCAACAAAGCAGTTAACGTAAGCGTCCATCCTCTTTAGGACCAGATAGCCTAGCAGACAGCCCAGATGATGCAGCTCTTAACAGCTCTAAATAGGCTTATATTAACAGATAGAGCAACCCCTATGCTGCTTACGAGCAGCATACTAACCCTATCTACAGCTGATATAACTATATAGGTAATAAGCAACAGTATAACGATAGCAGCTAGAGGGCAGAGGAAACATCAAATACTAAACCCACTAAAGTTTAGCAGCATACGTAAAGATTTCTAATATTAGTTCCTAGAGATAAAGGGAAAGATATGAAGAGATAGGGAGGCTTTCAACTATAATACTAATATATTTGCATACATCTACATAAGGCTAGAAGGTATAGCTTAAATAATAGCGTCACCCTACTACGCTTAAGGCGGAGCAGATAGAGCGGAATCCTCCAATCAGTTTATATAATACCTTAAGACTCACTATAGAGATCCTAATGCAGAATCCAGGGCACTAGATAGGCTACGTACTATCCGACAGAAGGAAAACGAAAGCTTTACTATATTCCTCCTAAAGTTTGAGAAGGAGTTAGCAGAAGGTGGAGGAGGATACTAAGCAGATGCAGTTAGAATTAACTATCTGAAAGGAGCCCTAAACTCCACTCTGTGGGACTATCTAATTAGTGTAATTAATCCCCTAAAAACCTACTCAGAATACACCTAGGTCCTTATAATAATAGGGTCAGGGCTAGATAGTAGGACCTACTAGGAACATCATGAACGATGATGACACTAAGATGCTGATAGAGACACCCTTATGGCTGGAGTCAGCTGGACTAAGGAGCCTAGAAGAGCCGCAAAGTCACAGCGCTACCGCAGCAACTCTTCCTCATCAGAAGACAACCTAAAGCCCTAGAAAGATAACCACAAATGCTATAACTGCAATAAGATCAGCTATATTGCTATATAGTGCCCTAAGCTAAGATGTTCAGGGCCTAAGAAGGTTAAGAAGGTTGAGAAAGCTAAGAGGTGAGAGGAGAGCAGTAATAGTAATGCTATAGAGGAGCTAGGAAGCTCTAAAGCTGAAGAGAGCTTAGGAAAAGAGTAACTCTAACGTGAAGTTAGGCGTTAGAGGCTAAGCCTAGTGATATTACAGAATGGAAGCAGTTTAAGCATCATATAAGCAGCAAATCAGTAGTGATTACTACCTGCATATATAAGGGCACTTAAGCAGACGCCCTAGTAGACACTAAGTGTGATCTATATGCCCTTATTAACCATAACCTCACCTATAAGCTCTACCTATTAGTAGTAGACCGCTCTAAGCAGCTGCTAGGCAGCTTTAGCGACGCTACAGGCGCTACAAAAGCAACAGGTGTAGTCATCTTTAACCTCAAGCTATGCAGTTATAATGAGAAGATCTTTATATATACCATACCTAGCCTTAGTGACAACCTATTCCTAGGGAAACCTTAGATAGAGAGGAACCATATTCTATATAATGCTGCTGCACAACAGATACAGCATAGGAGGGGTAGCATAGACCTACGCTTAAAAGGCGAAGAAGAACCAAATCGAGTAAGGGAGATCAGAGCCACACATCTCCTTCCAGGAGCCCCTTTCACTACGCTCTATAAGAGAGCATAATAAGACACTAAACGAACTGCAGGATATGAAGTCTAAGCCATCAGCCTAGCAGATATACAGAAGGCCCTTAAGAAGAAGACTGAGAAGGCAGATCTAAAGGCCCTCCTTCCGCTAGCTATACTAGCTGAGTTCCACAAGCTGTTCCAACCTAACGAAGCCGCCAACCTTCCACCACATCGTCCTAGGGTTAACCATAAGATCCCTATCAAACAGGATAGCAGTAGTAATAAGACTATACTACTATAGGGGCCGCTCTATAGCATGTCATGAGAAGAACTCCTCGTCCTCCGCAAGACCCTATGAGACCTACTGGATAAAGGCTTTATCCGCGCTAGCAGCTCAGAAGCATCAGCACCAGTACTGTTCGTACGTAAACTAGGGGGAGGGATACGCTTTTGTGTTGACTACTGCGCCCTTAATGAACTCACTAAGCGTGACTGATACCCTCTCCCCTTAATCTAAGAGACGCTACGTACTGTTAGTGCTGCTAAGTGGTTTATAAAACTAGATGTGGTTGCAGCGTTCCATAAGATACGGATTGCTGAAGGAGAGGAGCATAAGACGGCCTTCAGGACAAGATATAGGCTATTCGAATGGCTAGTTATACCCTTTAGGCTTATAGGAGCCCCCGCTATATTCTAACGATATATTAACAGAGTGCTTTAAGAGTACCTAGACGATTTTGCTACAGCATATATAGATAACGTACTAATCTACTCAAACAGCTTACAGTAAGACCACGAAGTAAAGGTTAAGCTAGTACTACAGAAGCTTACTCTTATAGGGCTCCAGCTAGACCCTCATAAGTATACATTCTCTGTGAAGACAGTTAAGTACCTAGGGTTTATTATCACCACAGGAGTAGGTATCTCCTGCAATCCTGAGAAGCTGAAGGTAATTAAGGAATAGGCTGCGCTAAAGACGGTTAAGGGAGTTAGAAGCTTCCTAAGGTTTGCAAACTACTATCAGATCTTCATCCCAGCATACTCAGAGATTGCTGGACCCCTTATATCTCTTACAAAGAAGGGCGTCCTATTCCACTAGGGTAAAGAGCAGGAAGTAGCATTCCAGGAGCTTAAGAGGATCTTTGCAGCTAAGCCTATCCTACATCAACTAGACCCTAAGCGTACAACCTACGTTGAGGCTGACTGCTCAGTGTTACGGTCAGCTATCCGACAGTAGGGTCTGCTAACAGAAGCTGGGGATTGACACGTTATAACAGTACACTGGGTCGTGGTCTGGGTCGTAGGTCGTAGGCTGTAGTAGATCAGTCTTCAGAGGCTAAGGTGATCAGTCTTAGACTCAACAAGTAATTCGCAGTGAAGGTGAGCTGAAAGTATCTTTAGTGA